>CAUYLG010021359.1:0-80213 GCA_963573385.1 Cacajao melanocephalus | reverse complement strand
ATCACATCCTGGGACATGTTGAGGGGTAGGGGGGCTAGGGGAGGCATAGCAGGGGGTGGGGGGATTGGGGAGGGATAACATTAGGAGAAATACCTAATGTAGATGATGGGGGGATGGATGCAGCAAACCACCATGGCATGTACATACCTATGTAACAATCCTGCACGATCTGCACATGTGCCCCAGAACTTAAAGTGTAATCATTTAAAAAAATGTTAAAAAATGATATTAAGGTATGTATAATGAATATATAAAGACATGGAAGGATTTTCAGAATGTATTAAGGGTTAATAAAGCAGGTCATTAAAGAAAAAAAAAAGGTGTGTGTTTTCAGGGAACTCACAGTATGTGTGTCACTTCTAGTCAGCAAATAGCTGCTTGGCTCTATTTTAAATTTAAGCCCAGTTAGCTACTTGGGATTCATCCTGAAGGACTGGATCTTTTAGGCTTATATTTACTCACAGAATCTTGGCCGAAAAGGAAAGGGAATGAGACTAGAAGATTGCTTATCAACAGGAAATAAGCAGATGATCTTCCAAGTCTAGATAAAGTCCAAATGAGGAGATTCAAGGGCATAGTTAGAAGAGCTTTGCTTTAAAGTGTGGTGTTAGATATTTTGAAAATATTATGTGATGGCACAGCTGGTGGTAATGAGCATCTGCTGTGACAGGAGGTGAAAGCAGCTGGCGATGAAGGACATCAGACAAAGGAGGCTATGATGTGAAGAGTGAGACACTGGAGACCTCTTGGTTGAATCAGAAGGGTCGCTGCCTCATAGGCTGACCCTGGTCCTCATGAGACATCCATTATGCATTGTCAGGCAATACATGTGTTAACTTAGCATATAGCATGAAATTTAAATACATAAGGAAAATAAGATTCCAACAGAAGAACCGAAACTTTTTATCTTTGTCAGTAATAAATTTTTGATGTAAAGATGTGATGAAAGCTCTTATTTCTTTAATTTAAGATCAAGCCTGGGTGACATAGTAAGACCTTGTCTCAAAAAAAAAAAAAAAAAAAAAAAGGCCGAGCATGGTGACTCACACCTGTAATCCCAGCACTTTGGGAGGCCAAGGCAGGCAAATCATGGGGTCAGGAGTTCGAGACCAGCCCAGCCAATATGGTGAAACCCCATCTCTACTAAACAAAAAATACAAAAGTCAACCAGGCATGGTGGCACACACCTGTAATCCCAGCTACTCCAGAGGCTAGGGCAGAAGAATCACTTGAACCCAGGAGGCAGAGGTTGCAATGAGCCGAGATTGTGCTACTGGCCACTGTACTCCAGCCTGGGTGACAGAGCGAGACTCTATCAAAAAAAATAGAAAATGAGGAAGACAGTTTGGTAGCTTTACTAAAAGGCTACAGATTTTACTACCACATGACTTAACTTGTGCACTTTTGGATTTTTTTTTTTTTTTTTTGAGATGGAGTCTCACTCTGTTGCCCAGGCTGGAGTGCAGTGGCACAATCTCAGCTCACTGCTACCTCTGGCTACCAGGTTCAAGTGATTCTCCTGCCTTAGCCTCCCGAGTAGTTGGAACTACAGGCATGCACCCCCACACCTGGCTAATATTTTGTACTTTTAGTAGAGACAGGGTTTCACCATGCTGGCCAGGCTGGTTTTGAACTCCTGATCTCAAGTGATCCACCCACCTTGGCCTCACAAAGTGCTGGGATTACAGGCGTGAGCCACCATACCTGGCTGCATATTTAAATTTTTAAAGAAGGTTCCAAACTCCTTTCCAGAGTGTCTGAACCGACTTACTTTGCCACCAACAATGGATGAGTAATTGTTTCCCTGCATCCTTGCCTGTCATTTGTGATGTCATTATTTGTGTGTTAGCCATTTTTATAGGTGTCTAGTAATATCTCATTGTGGTTTTAATATGCATGTCTCTAACGACTTCAGATTTTGAGCACCTTTTCAAATGCTGATTTGCCGTCTGTATATCCTCTTCAGTACCATGTCATGCCTCTTGCCCATTCCCTATTTGAAGTGTTTGGTATTTTACTGTTGAATTTTTGGGTTCTTTATATATTTTAGACACTATTCCTTCCTGCATATGTGCTTTGCAAATATTTTCTCAGTCTATAATTTGCCTTTTGATACTCTCATCATGGTGTTCATAGCACAGAATTTTTTATTTTGGTGAAATCCAGGTTACCAATTTTTTTCTTTGATAGATCAAGCTTTTAATGCAAAGTCAAAGAACATTTGGCTTAAGTTTCAAAGATTTTTTCCTATTTTTTTAATAATAGTTTTACGTTTTCTATTTAAGTTTGTTGTCCATTTTGAGTTAATTTTTTATAAAGAGTGAGACTTAGGTAAAGGTTTATTTTTCTGCCTATGGTTTTCCATTTGCTATTGTACTGTTGGTTGAAAGGGCTGCAGTGAACTCCTTTTGCACTTTTGTTAAAATCAAAGGAGCATATTTGTGTGGGTCCGTTACTGGGTTCTCGGCTCTGTCTCATTGATATCTGTGTCTGTGTGTCCTCATTCCTCAGTACTACACAGTCTTGATTACTGCAGCTATAGGACCTCTCTTCAAATCCAGTAGATCAAGTGCTCTCGCTTTGTTCCTTTTTGTCAAAATCATTTAGCTATTCTAGTTTCTTTGCATTTCCGCATAAATTTTAGAATAATCTGATCTATAGCTATGAAAGAAATCTTGCTGGGATTTTAACGAGAATTGCATTAAACTTGTATATCAACTTGTAAATAAATGACACCTTAACTGTCTTTAGACTTTCAATTCATGCATATATGCTTATTCCTTTTTTAAAAATCTCTGATTTTGTATGTCAGCATTTTGTAGTTTTTAGTTTATAAGTACTGTTGATGTTTTGTTAAATTTATACCTAATTATTCCATGTTTTTGACCAATTGTAAAT
The DNA here is from genome assembly GCA_963573385.1 of Cacajao melanocephalus. Taxonomy (NCBI): domain Eukaryota; kingdom Metazoa; phylum Chordata; class Mammalia; order Primates; family Pitheciidae; genus Cacajao; species Cacajao melanocephalus. Next base: position 77,315 of record CAUYLG010021359.1, on the reverse strand, counting down.
ACTTTTAAAAAAAGACATATGTCCATATGTTCATTGATTGTATATAAAATAAATACCACGTATATATGAATACATGTGTCTCGTATCCAGAGACCTTGCTGAAGTCACTTTGGAGTATTTTTGATATGTCTTAGGATATTCTACGTAGAGGATAATTTCATTTGTAAATCGGGACAGTTTTATCTCTTCTTTTCCATTCTGTTTGCTTTCTATATCCTTTTCTTTCCATGGTGCACAAGCTAGAACTTGTAGCAGTATGTTGAATAAGGCTGGAAAGAACAGATATCCCTGCCTTACTTCCTAAGGGAGAAGTATTCCCTGTGTTTCCTTACTCTATGGCTTTTGTACATGTTATTTCCCAAGTTATGTAAGTTCCCCTCTGCTCTTATTTTCTTTCTGAGAGGTCTTTAGCTCATAATGAGTGTTGAATATAGGCAAACACTTTTTATTTATTGATACTATTATGTGACTTTTCTTTTTAGCAGTTAACATGATGGATTATATTGATTGATTTTCAAATAATGAACCAGGATTGCATCCTGGGAATAAACCTTACTTTCTCATGGTGTATAAACTTTTTCATATTCATAAATTCTATTTGCCAGTATCTTGTTGATGATTTTTGTGTGTACGTTTATGAGAGGTACTGGACTGTAGTTTTTTTTTTTCCTTTTTTGTAGTCATTATCTGGTTTTGATATTAAGGTGAGCCTCCCAAAGGGAGCTGGGAAGTATTCCCTCCTCTGTTATTTTATAGAGGAGATTCTATAAAATCGCTGTTAAATTTTTTAAACACTGGGTCAAATTCTTCAGTAAAATAATTTTAATTCCTTCCTGGGGATTTCTTGTTTGGGGAGTTTTAAGGATGATGAATTCATTTTTTAAACAGTTATAGAGCTATCTCAATTATCTATTTCATATTAGGTGGTGTATTATGGTAGTTTGTGTTTTTTTTTTAGGAAACGAGATTCTCACTGAAGAGCTGGATCTTTTTATCTTAGCCACAAATAAGTTTTGATGTTACCATATAGTTTTATTTCACACTTACCAGAAAGTACTGAGAAGGAATAATGAAAATCCTGTACCCACGGCTAAGCTGAAGAGATGCGTGTTAAAATGCAAACGTAGTTAAAGCTTCAGTACGTTCCTTTTGCCTAATTCCTGCTCTCACCTCTGCTGTAGCCGCCGCCAGCCTGTGTGTGCTGCTTGTTATTCCACTATGTTCAAGTAATTGATTTTTTAAAACTACTGTGCTTAACCAATATGGCATTCAGATTCATACCATTCACTCAGCTGGTATATATTGACAAAAATAATACTGACATGATGTTATTTTGGTTTGTTTCCACAGCTCTTCCAGTGTTTATTCAACTTCCTCAGGATACAAGTGTCGAGGTTGGAAAGAATATAAACATTTCATGTCATGCTCAGGGAGAACCACAGCCCATAATTACTTGGAATAAGGTAAGATCTCAACTAAGAGTACGGTAATATTAAAAACACTGACAGATGTATTGACCCACTGAAATGGAGGTAATGATTCTCATATTGATTTATTGCTGTTGCGATTTTTGCTAGCAAATAATACTTTTTACACTGCAGCAGGTTTATTTCCTGTTTCTTCTTCTTCTTTCCTTTTTTTTTTTTTAAGTGACTGTATCTGATTTCAGTTCGGTGTTTTGATAAGGTTTATCCTTTCTCATTTGCTTGGTTGATGAAAACTTCGTAAGCATAACTGAATTCCTCTCTGGAAAATTGGTTTTGACACATATAAATTAGGAGTTTAGTGGCTAATGAGAAACCATTTTAAGTTAATAACTCAAGTGGATTAAAAGTAGGTCATTAGCTGAAACAGGAAAGGAATGAAAAACTTGGTGTTAAAGAAACAAGAAAAAGTAGTTCTGAAGTTTCAAAACTTGAATGGCTTTAAAGAAACAATAGCTGCCGATTTATATATCTTACGTCTTTTGGAAGCCATATTTTTCCACATAACTGCTTCTCCTGTTTTAAGTTTTTCATCAAAACAAAATGATGGGTCTCAGATTTCAGTGTTCTTAAAAATCAACAAATTTGCACACTCGAACGTCAGTTTTTCAAACGTTTTGACAACATAGGAAATCTGTGAAAGGTCACAAAGCTGTTTTCCAAAACCACTTGGCTCATTTCTGTTGCTGCTATATAGTAACAAGGCCTTCCTTTGTGCTGTAGCCAAGTCTCACATGCCGGTCTCTATGAAGAGTAAGTTTAGGGGTCTCAATCGTAAGTCTTTCGGTTCATGTCCTCTCACTAGTCTGAATATTTTTTATATACCCCTTTCAATTTGATATTACATATTAATTTTGTTTTTTATTTGAGACGGAGTCTTGCTCTGTCACCCAGGCTGGAGTGCAATGGCATGATCTCGGCTCACTGCAACCTCCACCTCCCAAGTTCAAATGATTCTACTGCCTCAGCCTCCTGAGTAGCCTGTATTACAGGCACCCACTATCACTCGCAGCTAGTTTTTGTATTTTTAGTAGAGACAGGGTTTCGCCATAGGTCAGGCTGGTTTCGAACTCCTAACCTCATGATCTGCCCATCTCGGCCTCCCAAAGCGTTGGGATTACAGGTGTGAGCCACCACGCCCAGCCACATTAAGATATTTTTATGCTAAAAATAGAAAGTGTGGAAAATAAACATTTTGGTCAGTCTTTAAAGCCTTATTCGACACTCTACAACATGCATCATTCTACAGTCACATCAGCAGAATATCTCAGTGTCTACTTTGTAAAAGGTAGCTTCTAATCACAAACTGATTGAGTGCTGACTCTGTGCCAGACATTTTACATACACGATCACATTTACTCTTCATAACAGTCCTCTTCAGCTCACAAGTTTGGAAATAGTATGAGTTAGCATGCCTTTGCTATGAGCAATAGAAACACCCTACCATAAGCAGATAAGGAATGTGCTGGAAAGTGATCTGATTACTGAGACTCTAAGCAAACATTTCAGCGCTATAAATTTAGTCTGGGAGTTCTGGCAATGGGTGAGGAGAAGGGAGAACAAGGGAGAAACTTTGAAAGGAAATTCAGTAATGGCCCAGCTTGAGGCAGGGAAAGTGTGGTTCTGAAGGAAGGATCCGTGAGGCCCTGCAACCTGTGCACCTGGTTGCCTCATCCATGACTTGTGTCTGTCTGGTCTCTCTCATGTGCCCTCTCATCTGGTAGGTCCCTGAGACTTCATCTCACTCCTACTCTGAGTTACCAGCTACCAATCAGCCGGACTTGTGTTCTAGCATTGGGTAAAACCAGCTGTGAGAATCCAAAAACCAGTGAAACATCATTTTCACTCTAAACGTTCATGGTTACACTCTGGCCTGTTGGCTACAGCAGGAGTGTGAATTCTTTTGAAAAAGTATCTCGCATCTTCTGTTGCCTATGAGTCTTTTGGGGAGAGGCATGCTATTTTAACTCCAGTTTCATAAGGCCAATTTCTTTTACTTTTGCAAATTAACTCCATAATAATGACAATGTATTTAAATCTATATTAACTATAAGCAAATGCACTTTAATCATAGTTCATATAAAACTTAGTTATTTTTATCTTCTTAAAGTATATTTTTAATTGAGTATATATATAATACACACACACATCAGTGTAGCTATACAAAACATACGTGTACCTACAAAAAAGCAATAGAAGGGAAACTAGAAATACGTTAATAAAAATGTTTTGATGTTTTTAGATGAAGGATGTGGGAGTATTCTTCTCCTGTTAATTTTTAAATTTTTTTATTTTAGATATGGGATCTTGCTATGTTGCACAGGCTGCAGTGCAGTGGCATGATCATAGCTCACTACAGACTCACACTTCTGGACAACCCTCTCGCCTCAGCCTCCTGAGTAGCTAGAACTACAGGCACATGCTACCATGCCTGGCTGACTTTTGTTCTAATATTTTTTTGTGGGGTTGGGGTCTTGCTATGTTACTCAAGCTTGTCCTGAACTCCTGGGCTCAAGTTACCCTCCTGCCTCAGCCTCCCAAAGTGCTGGGATTATAGGCGTGAGTCGTTGTGCCCAATAAAATGTAGTTGTCAGAATTATCTTTAGCAGTAAGAAATATATGAATCAATTGTGTGTATCCATCCATTGGAGTAATGATTTTAAAATAATTATTCTATTAAATAATTACATGATTGAACTTTTGATTATCATATTTAATAATTAGAGAGAAAAACCACACTTCCTAAAAACCTCTTTTCCTCTCTCCTTTCTCTCACTAGATTCATATATCTCCTCCAGTACTTGACACACAGCAGACATGCAGTAGATGTCTGTTGAACAAATGAACCTGCGTTTAAAAAAGCAACTACATTATTTTTTTAGGGAATCACACCCATCCAGTGACAACTAATTTTTGCTCCCTAGGAAGGTGTGCAGATTACTGAGAGTGGTAAATTCCATGTGGATGGTGAAGGCACGCTGACCATCTACGATGCAGGGCACCTTGACCAGGGAAGATATGATTGTGTGGCTCGGAATTCATTTGGCCTTGTTGTGACCAACATGTTTCTTACAGTCACTGGTACGTATTTGTAGGTCCATTTACAACATCCAAATAACTATCTTTGAACAGCAGCTACTCCTAATGCTATCTGACTGACCTCACTAATCATGCTCTCTTATACTTTCTATCTGGTCAAGTGTGCTTATAGTCAAAACTGTTTTATTCTTTTTAAAATAAAAACTTTCAAATATAAATCTTAAGGGATATAAAGTGAAAAATAACAATGCCAAAAAAGAATGTAAATAGCAAAGATTTGCAAATGCATATCATGTTTTCTTACAGCCAAAAATTATAGAATGCAAGATGTATTTATAGCCAAAATTTGAGGCAGAGGTTGAAATATAATATGAAATTCAACATGTATTAGGTACTCTAGTCTAGCATATTTAATCTTAGTTTAAAATTAATAATCAATCCATCAAACTCCCAAGTAAGATTTATAACCACTAGAATAAATATCTCAACCTTTGCAGGCATTTAAAATTGGCCAATGTAATTGGCATAGCTTTTTACATTCTATCATCAATCTGATTATGTAGCTAGAACCTTCTGCTGGTTGATCATATAGAATGACTGTTTAAAATATTGTTTACTGTAAAAACCTTTTTTTGTTCTTTTTTTGATTATTTAGTTCACAAGGGAGATGGGAGAGTCCATTTGTAGGCAGACTCGTGTAGACTGTTCTGAAACTCAGGTGAGGTTATTTACAAGTGGAGACAGGCTGTGAATGAAGGTTGCCTGGTGTGTTCTCTGCACCGGGAAGCATTGAAGGAAAGCACAGCATGTCTGCATGTGGGAGTTGACATTAGAGTTGCTTTTTTTGCAAATGGGTTCAGAAGTTTTGCTGTATTGACAATCAACAGCTGAAATACATGAGTTTAGCTATAAGCATTTGGAGTGCTATTTTGGGTTTGCTCATCTTTCAGTTTCCTTAAAAATGAACAAATTTCATAAATATGGTTTTGTAGATTCTTTTTTTTATTTTAGGTTTTCCACACCCTGTGGGTTTACAAAAGAGATTGGGTAACTCTTTCATTATATTCAATACTATTTCATAACACAGGCCTGGTTAAAAATAGATTTAGCTTATCAACTTATATTTTTAAAGATTTGCCATTTTCCTGTCATATGAATACTTTCATATTCTTTTTTCATATACTTTCATTTCACTTTCATTTTCACTTACATATTCTGAGATCTCAAACTTCTAAGCATTTCTTTTGCCCAGGTCAATGGTCCCCAAACTTTTTGACACCAGGGACTGGTTTCGTTGAAGATAATTTTTCTACAGACCGGGGGTGAGGAAATGGCTTTGGGATGATTCAAGTACATTACATTTATTGTACACTTTATTTCTATTATTATTATATTATAATACATAATGAAATAATTATACAACTCACCATAATGTAGATATCACTGGGAGCCCTGAGCTTGTTTTTCTGCAACTAGATGGTCCCATATAGGGGTGATGGGAGACAGTGACAGATCATGAGACCTCTGGTAAAATGCCCTAGAGATAGTTTTGGAAAAAGTTATTACAGAATTTAAATTAATATCATCATGTTTTAGAAATGCTAAAAATCTTTACCATGAAACAAACACACAAGCAAACAAATTCTCTCTCTCTCTCTCTCTCTCTGTCTTGCTCTGCCACATACACAGAAGCACTGTAGTCACAGTGAAAAAACGTTTCAGAATCTCCAACATAAGAATTTCATCTTCTTTGACAGAAATTTAACTAAATGTAATTATACATACATATTAAAAGTAAAACATTCAGGCCACATGCGGTGGCTCATTCATGTAATCCCAGCACTTTGGGAAGCCAACGCTGGCAGATCATGACTTCAGGAGTTCAAGACCAGCCTGGCCAACATAGTGAAACCCTGTCTCTACTAAAAATAAAAAAATTAACCAGGCATGGTGCCATGCATCTGTAGTCCCAGCTATTTAGTTATGATAGTTACATTATCTGCTAGTTTTCTTCCCCAGGGGAAAAAGGGGGAAGATAAAAAATGCTCAAAAAGCCCATGGGTAATTTTGAAATAATCTCGGCTTTCCTTGAGGTCTGGGCATTTTTTAGCAAGGGTGACAGAGGAGTATAGCTGTTTTGTTTCCAGGTCCCACCGCTAGGCTGAGTCCCCAAGTCACCCAGAGCCAGGCCTTTCATGCAGAGCAGTGAGTGGCCACATGACCTAAGCTCCCCTTTTCTGAAAGGACTCAATGTTACCATTTGATTTTATCATCAATAGTGGTGATAGCCTCATAGATACAGGGATAGGATTGCAAGTAAATGTGCATCAACAATTTTAAACATGTTTATTGTAAAGCTACTGAGGCCTTTTTCTCGTTTTTATTAACCTTGAGATTTAACAAAGAAAAATGATCTGATTGTTCCTCTACTTCTGTAAAATTTTGCATAAAAAGATGGAGAATATGCTCAGAATTTTCTGAGTATTCTCTTCCTTAGACCATTAACTGAGGTGATTTTTGAGACAAATAAATACAATAGTATTGATTAATTATAATGTGCCCCCAACACATTGGATTTGCTTTCCATAACACAGTGCTGTTCTGAAGAAACTTATAAAAGTAAGTTCACAATTTGTACCAAATCAAATAGAACAACACTGAAATCAAATGAATAATAAAAGAGTTAGTTTTATTTTACTCTAAAACCACATAAGCTTAAAAAAATCATAACTAACATAAAAATGAGAAAGCTTTGTTACCGAGAATGTTTTTGTTTGAATATATTACATATTTAATGTGCTTCTATTAATCTGTGAACAAGTTTATGTGTTTTCTATTTGTGTAGTTTAGAGTTTCAATATTTCAAAGAATATTTGCATACTATGCCATTTAAAAACTTTTCTTCTTTTCACTTTTACACACTGGTTGACTTCTAATTCATATAGATAAATAGCAAATCATATGGAAGGAAATGACAGTATCACACAGTATCAATTGATAATCGTGTGAGGATATAGATTGCTAATAGGTTTTAAAACACAATCATCATGAAAGCCACCTTATATGTGCATTGTGACATGCAGTTTTAAAAGAACTTTGCATGTCTTTGCTATCTGATAATCACATCAGCCCTGAGCACTGTGCAGAGCAAATCTTGCTCTCTCTATTTTATGGATGAGCTAAAAGATGAAGACAAGTGCTACAAAATCTCTATGCTTATAAATCTTATGCAACTATAACAGCAAACAATTTTACAAATAGAATACACAAAATTATCCATCTAATTCATATTCACATATTAAATGATGGTTTCCTGAAATTTATACTTCATATCAACTTCTGTCCACCATACTGAATAGCTTTTTAAGTTCTGGCATCTCAATAGCACTACGTCCTGTACTATAACTCAGTCCTAGCACACAATCTTCTTATTTCCAAATCCAAGTAGACCTTTGATAATATATTTTGTCCCAGATGCAGTGGCCCAATGACAATGCTTGCCACAAACAGAAGCATGTAGTTAATGCTGCTTTCTACATTTGAGGTCCAAAAGTGAAAGAGCAAAAGAGACAAAGAAAAAGCTAATACATTGATTAAATAATCAAGTCACCTTCCATGCCAGCGCAGATTGATTTGATTAATTTTAGTTGCTTTATTTCTCAGGTAAAAGTAACAAATTAAGTAGACTCATTCTTACTGACTTTTTTTTAACACAAAATCAGACTAATGTAGCTACATTTATAATATTCACCCTTTTCACATAAGCATAGTAATTATATTGATTAGTCAATTGGTTAATTAATGAATTCATTCCCTTTTATGTCCATATTCAGCTTTCGTCATCCTTGCTGTATATGTAACAACTATACTACAACTAAGTATTATGTATTTTAATTCAATCATTTTATGGTAATCTCTTTTTAGTTTTCTAATTTTTACCTTAAGCATCTTTTAAGTGTCCATCCATGTATGCACAGACAATTCTAACTGTTGCATGATTCCGTGTTGAACATCCACCACATTTTCCTTGCACACTGGTCTAGTTTGGATTTGTGTCCCTCCCCAAATCTCATGTCTAGTTGTAATCCCCAATGTTGGAAGAGAGGCCTGGTGGGAGGTGATTGGGGTGAATTTCCCTCCTGCTGTTCTTGTAATAGCGAGTGAATTCTCATGAGATTTGATTGTTTAAAAGTGTGCAGCCTCTCTCCCTTTGCTGTCTCTCCTGCTCTAGCCATCTAACATGTGCTTCTGTCCTTTTCACCTTCTGCCACTATTGTAAGTTTCCTGAGGCCTCCCCAGTCATGCTTCCTGTACAGCCTGAGGAACTGTAAGACAATTAAACCTCTTTTCTTTAAAAATTACCCAGTCTCAGGTAGTTCTTTATAGCAATATGAGAACAGACTAATACACCTACACTTCCACTGCCATACAATGAATTTTCTACAATTCCTGCTGCACAAAGTTGCAATAAACATTCTCATACCTAGCCTTGTGGATTTCAATTATAATTTTTCTGAATATATGCATGGGATTGGAATTGCTGGATTAGAGGATGTGTGCCTATGCAATTTTTTTAAGTAACAACCGCCGTCTCCCCTACCAAAAAAAAGGCTCTAAATTTACAATCCCCAAAATAGGTGTTAATTCCACAGTCCCATCAGACTGCCTGAGGATTTATTAGTCCTCTCACTCCTGTCAAACTTTGACTTTAACCAGCGTTTTATTTTTTGCCAGAATAACCATAAAATGGTAGTTTATTGACACTTTAAATTTCATTTTTGAGGTTATAAGTGACTTTGAGTACGTTATATCCTTATTAACTTTTGAGCTTTCCTCTTTTACAACTTGCCTATATATTTTTTTCTTAGTGTATTATAAGCTTCCTTGGTATGAAATAAAATATTTCTGCGTCAGAGTTTGAGATTGCAAATATTGTCAGTTGTGTCATTTGCCTATTAGTTCTTTTGTTCATGTTCTTACTTGAAAGGATATTGTTAATTTCATACAGTTGAATTAATCAATTTCCATCTTTGTTTTCTTTCAATTATCTTTAGTTAATATGTGGTCAATCCCATGTATTTTTTGGACTAGGAAAGGCAACACTGGTCATGTAGAGCCTCAATCTTGTGGTCATCATAAAGACTGCAATCATTTGACAGTGGAGCCACTACTTACTCATAATTGCCACACAGAATCTTGTTTGCTGAGAAGGGTTTTCAGTAAAGTCCTTGAGTTTATTCTTTCCTTATAATAGTTCCATACCCCTGGTATTTTTTTTCTTGAAATTTTTATGTTAGTGGTCATTTTAAGACAATAAAATCTAGGGCATATTGATGGTCATCATATAAAGGAATTTTCCTATAATATCTAGATGTAGAATGTTATATGGGCCCATCTATTGTCTATTGTGAAATACATATGCTTAAATATGTATATAAACACATATATAGATATATACATATATAATTGTATCATACTATATTGTGGTAACACCTTGACTTAGGCTTATATTAGTTACTTCCTTGTGCGTTCTTATCGATAATACATAAAATACATACCTTACTATTACTATTTAAATTTTTAATCACTTTTATTTCCCCTAAATGACATTATTTTCAAACTCAACATTTAAAGCTATACTGACTCTTGCTTTCAATATTTAGCACTGCTAAAATCTTGTTTTCATTGTCTGTGTCATATAAACTGTTACGGTACTTTTAACATCTCAGAAATGAACTAGATACTGTGCTGAGTATTTCTCTGATATGAACTGTAAATATTCATTCATAATGACTTTTATTTAGTATTTGCTTCTTTATGGTTAAACCATATTTGAAGGAGATTCAGTAGATTGGAAATAATCAGCTCTACATTCAACTTTGCAGAATTTTCACGTTGGAGAGCTTTAAATAAAACATAAATTAACTTTCCTATAAATCTTGCTAAGAGTTCAGTTCTTGCCCTAAGAAGCCGCTGTAGGATGGGAGAATAGATACTTTGCTTTAATGTTTTAACATTAAAGCAAGGTGGCTGAAGAGATAGCTATTTCGTACCTTCTCCAAGATGACAAATTACCGACAAACTTGGATCCCATGTGAATCAGAGTTGTTCAAAAGGAAGTATTTCACATAGTCTTACTAGAATTTGGAGTACTTTAATTCCCTTAGTAACACTGTTATTGTTAGATGAAGCTTTGCTTCAAGATAATTACTTACATCTCTATACTGGGCATTATCATGTAGATATTTATAACATTTTCATTGTCTTAGAGGTTTTCTCTTAAAAACGTAATGCCATTTATATCATATCATTCCTAACTTCAAGGTCTGTTTGATATTTTTAATCATGGAATTGATTTTCAAAGCTGTACAGGTTAGACAAGCTGGCGATGACTTTGTTGAATCTTCCATTCTTGATGCTGTACAGAGAGTTGACAGTGCAGTTAACTTCACACGAAGACATTTGTTTTCACAGTAAGAATTTATTTTATATAGATTGCAAACTTGTTTTCTTTTGTACTTCGTTTTTATAATAACCATGTTACATTACAGTGCATAAGATTGAGAAAGAATGCTTTCTTTAGTCCTTGTGTGTGCGTCCCCATCTGGGCTAGCCATCATTATCAGTTCACCCTATAAAAGGGGAAACTTCTTCCCCATATAATCTAAGTGGCATTAATTTATGTCAAAGGTCCGTGCTAGACAGCCTGACAATAGGCACTAGGCAATGGGCTCTGTTACCTCAGCATCCACCAAACAGTGTCAGATGCAGTGCTCCTGCAGTGTATGAATTGAAAATAATTATCAAGTTGAACACACCTCGGTGTACACTGGGAGCCTATGACAGACATTATGTTTAGGATATTTGCACTTTACATTATTTTAATTTGAATTGCAATGTTTATGGACTGGTGAAATCTTCCAATCCCATAAACTTCTCTGTGTTTGTAACATCAGAATGTATTAATAAAAAAAGATTGTGGTTTCATCATAATCGAACAAAGCATATATTCAGCATTTGTAGTTAGTCATCAAAAGGGACATTGTAAAATCCAAAATTGAGTCCCATTTGGCTTCCTGCACATCCATAAATAGAGTGGCTTTGTGGTCATGGATGCATGTTCTAGAGTCATGCAGCCGATTTATATTCTCTTCTTGATCCCTCACTTTAGCACTTTCTGTCTGGGTGACCTTGGGCAAGCAACTTAGCATTTCTGTACCTCAGGCTCCTTGCCTGTAAAATTGGGATAACAGTAGGATCTACTTCATGGATGTGCTTGCGAGGAAGAAAAAATAAGATAATATGGACAAAGTGCTTCAACAGTGCCTGGAGAACAGAAAGCACTTAACCGAAGTGAGCTATCAGCATCATAACTATTATTCTTTGATCTCAAGTTATTAAGATTGAAGACATAGAGGATGAGATGACCCAGTTGACCAAGATGTTGTTTACTGCATAAAACTATTGTTTAAATCACCCATTCATTAAAAGTATATATATATTTGAATTCAGCACTGGGACTAACATTTGGAATCAAGTTGTTAGCAAAATATGGAAAAGAACTCTCAGGTCCTCTGTAGAGTTTCTATTGTAGGGGCGGAGCTTTCATTCTTCTCGAACGTCTGGGAAACGCCTTCTTAAATGCACAGTATTTGTAAGTTTCATGGATTCCGTAGTTTTGCCTTGCAGAGAATCATGTGTTTTATCACTTGCAGAAAACCTCGCACCTCCAGTGACCTGCAAGCTCAGTTTTATTACCCGCGTGACCCACTGATTGTGGAAATGGCAAGAGCAGGGGAGATTTTTGAGCACACGCTGCAGCTGATCCGGGAACGTGCGAAGCAGGGGCTCACTGTGGACTTGGAAGGCAAAGGTCAGCCGCGAAGCCATTGTATTCTCAGCCTACTGCCCACAGCAAAACTGACCACCACCTCAGCAATGGACCCTGAACTTGTAATCTCCAGAAAATCATGGGATTTAGAAATTTACTCACTACTTTTACCAAATAAATGCAGATGTTTCTCATAGGAACTGTAATTCCAAAGTAAGGATGATAAATATATATTCAAACATCTCAACTTTTGACAGTTATGTGTATAGAGAACAAATCTAGGGAATCTATATTAAGTGAGCTTGCATTTCAAATCTTATAGATATTACTGTGCTTTTTACCAACGGACTATTCTACAACTTATCCTTGTAATCACCTGAATCACTCAGTGAATTCACTTAAAATTTCTCCTACCCCTTATAATATTTATAATCCCTCCCCAGTTCTTTTTTGGGTTTTTTTTTTTTTTTGTATATTCAAGTTCTTGTGTATTTTTAAAACCAGTCATATACTTAGTAAATGTCAAATGAGATGACATAGAAAGCTTTCAGATTTTCTCTGTTGTTCTCTTTAAAATGAAATAAGGGAACGTGACTCTTTGCTACATACTATTTGTGCTGTGAGTACAGCATCAACTTCTATTGGCTCATCCTTCCTTTGTTCTCCTTCAGAAAATCAACCAAGCTTGGTGCAGAAGGCCTATCTGTGAGTTTTCCTCAGCCCTTAGTGCTCTGTACAATTTCTCTAGCAGGCTTTTGACTGTCCCTGGTCACCCAGCATGATGGGTTTTCAAAGCTTTCGTAGCAAAACTATCCAGTGAAATTTCCATTTTAGCCCATATTAGCAGTTTAAACTTCTGGGTACTTGATTTGGAGCTGTAACAAGTGTGAGTTGGGCATGGTCCAGTCTGCAAAAATCCCTGCTCTCCTTCTTCCTTAGGCTCCAGGTAAAGGTCAGGCCCATATGTCTTTCTGGCCCTCTCGGAGTTCTATATGCACGTATTTTTATTGGGAGAAGAAATGATTTGCAGGTATAACTGTCTAAATTCATAATTAGAAAATGAGAAGCAATATATATATCTCTGGAGATTGTTTTGCTGAAATGTGCTTCAATGTTCATTCCCAAACTGAAGATATCTTCTCATCTAAGGTACTGAAGAACATTGAATACTTTTTCCAAGAAAAAAAAAATACTATGCTATTTTACCTCACTTTCATTATGTGTCAAGTTGAAGGCTCCCCCGCCACCCCCCCGCCCCCCGCCCCCCACCCCCGACAAGGAGCATCTTTCCCTAAAAGTGAACTCAGTATCCACATCTTAAGATAGAGGAAGACTCTCGTATCGAAATACCCAAGATTAAGATACCTCAGGATCCAGCTAGGGAATGGCTAACAGATAAAGTGCAAATGGTCCCATGATCGCTAGCCAGTTTCTGAGGATTAAATAGGAATGGTAACTTTTAGTATGACTTAGTCAACAGTCTTTGCAGCATTGGTAGAATTCTGGAATGTTAAGCCCTGTTAAAAGGTAGAGCTCCCAGAATGTCCCTTGTTATGTTTCCTATTTACCAAGGAATCAATGATAGCTTATAGCAGTTCAGAAAGTTGCTACTTAATCCCTCCTTGTCAAATATCATGTGAGTTGATATTCACATGAACCACATTGACATTTCTTTGACCTTATTCTCTAGAAGCACAAAACTTGAGAGAAAAATTCTGAAACGGAAACCAACAAAAAAAATCAACAAATCAATTCTCGGATGTGGATGAACAAATCCTTGCCAAGTCATAGAGGAGACGTTAGGAGCTGGCTGGCACCTGCTCTCCTTCCATCTGGCTCCTTCTAGCAGTTAGGCATTGATTACAGGATGAACAGCACAAAAGTAATCCCTGATCTTCTGGAAACAACTTTTAGTGTCTGGCTGGCACCTGCTCTTCTTCCATTTTACTCCTAGCACCTAGCCATTGTTGACAAGATGAACAGCACGAAAAAGTAATTTCGGGATCTTCTAGAAACATCCTTGAGTGTTCTAGAATTATCCCCCCCTCCCACTTTTGCTGTGACCTAACAAAACGTTGTTGGAAGTAAGAAAGGCCTCTGTCCACCCAGGGCGGGCGGGGTGGGAGGTGGTTCCCGCAGCACCTGGAGCTCCAAGTTTCCCGCGCCCTCCCAGGCCATCCCTCCTCACGGCTTTCGCTGCTTGCCTTTCAGAATTCCGGTACAATGACTTGGTGTCCGCGCGCTCCCTCAGCCTCATCGCCAATTTATCTGGATGCACAGCTCGCGGTCTTCAGCCAAACTGCTCCGACCCGTGTTTCCATGGCAAGTACCGCTCCCACGACGGCACGTGCAACAACCTGCAGCAGCCCACGTGGGGCGCGGCGCCGACCGCCTTCGCGCGCCTGCTGCAACCCGCCTACCAGGACGGCGTCAGCTCGCCCCGCGGCCTCGGCCTCCCCGTGGGCTCCCTCCAGCCCCTCCCGCCGCCCCGGCTGGTCGCCGCAGTGTGGGCGCGCGCGGCGGCCGCCACCCGCGACCACAGCCACACACGCATGCTCCAGTACTGGAGCCGCTTTCTAGAGCACGACTTGGACCACACGGTGCCCGCGCTGAGCACGGCCCGCTTCGTGGATGGGCGTCCCTGCAGCTCCGTCTGCACCGACGACCCCCCGTGCTTCCCCGTGGGCCCCCGGCACGCAGAACCCCGGGGCACCCACGCGCCCTGCATGCTCTTCGCGCGCTCCAGCCCCGCGTGTGCCAGCGGCCGTCCCTCCGCGAGGGCGAATTCAGTCTACACCCGAGAGCAGCTCAACCAGCAAACAGCCTACATCGATGGCTCCAACGTTTATGGGAGCTCAGAGCGGGAATCCCAGGCTCTCCGAGACCCTTCGGCGCCTCGGGGACTCCTGAGGACAGGCCTGCCTTGGCCTCCTTCCGGAAAGCACTTACTGCCCTTTTCTGCAGACCCGCCCACCGCGTGCGCGCGGCGGGAGCAGGACAGCCCCTGTTTCCTGGCCGGGGACCGCCGGGCCAATGAGCACCTGGCTCTGACCGCCATGCACACCCTGTGGTTCCGGGAGCACAACAGGGTGGCCACGGAGCTGTCCGCCCTGAACCCCCACTGGGACGGAGACACGGTTTATCAGGAAGCCAGGAAGATCGTGGGCGCGGAGCTGCAGCACATCACCTACAGCCACTGGCTGCCCAAGGTCCTGGGGGACCCCGGCACCCGGATGCTGAAGGGGTACCGAGGCTACAACCCCAACGTGAACGCCGGCATCATTAACTCCTTCGCTGCTGCAGCCTTTACACTTGGCCACACATTAATCGATCCCATTCTTTACCGACTGAATGACACCTTCGGTGAAATTTCCGAAGGCCACCTGCCGTTCCACAAAGCGCTCTTTTCGCCGTCCAGAATAATCAAGGAAGGGGGGATAGACCCGGTCCTCCGCGGGCTGTTTGGCGTGGCTCCTAAATGGCGGGCACCCTCTCACCTTCTCAGTCTGGAGCTGACCCAGAGGCTCTTCTCCATGGCCCATTTTGCGGCCGTGGACTCGGCTGCCACCATCATTCAAAGGGGTAGAGACCACGGCATCCCACCGTATGTTGACTTCAGAGTTTTCTGTAATTTGACTTCAGTGAAGACCTTCGAGGATCTTCAAAATGAAATTAAAGATTCAGAGATTAGACAAAAACTGAGAAAGTAAGTATGCAAATGTTGCCTGGATTTAAACATTTCTTAGGAGAAGTGAAAGTGTTAAAGGTCATTTTGTGTGGCTGGGATTTGGTTCCCTGGGGGTGTTGCAGAACTTTTAGTACTTGTTATTGTTGGAGAGGGTTAATATTAAAGACAGGATTCACCAGAAACTCAAATCCCCTTTTCTGCTCCTTTTTCTATCCACCTCCTTGGAAATGCAAATATTGCCACCTCCCATTAACTTGCTAGTTGCATTTCAGTTAGGAGAGGAGAGGTAAAGCACGTCTAGCCCATTCATGTTCTGTGGTCACCCAAGTAAAACCCTTTTGGTGACATGAGGCCATACATTCTAATATAAATTCAGAAAATAAACTGGCCCATCACATAAACCTTCTTAGTCAGAGAAAAGTAGTGAAAAGAAACACAAATTATTTTTTGTCATAGTTCTAAATTCATGGTCGGAATTTATGTTGGGGCTCTTTCACGGCAACCTTAGTATCTTTCAGTAAAGTATCACTGTTATTTTTTCTATATATGGGATTTGAAGTTTCATTGAAACTGCAAGTATACAACATTTCCAGGGAAGAGCTTTAACTGTTCCTCATGCTCACCAACCTTCCTTCTTTAAAAATATTTTTTTTTCAAAATGATTCACAAGGAAGTTTTGTCTGTAGTAGGTTAAATAGAGGACACATAGATTTATTATTATGTTAAGGTATATTTGTGTGAAATCTTTCAAAGAAGTTTAAAATTATAAGTTCTGTAGCCAATTGTCAAGATCAGGCGTTTCTTCACAAAATCAAGGCTATAAATACTCCTGGACCAATAGAATTTGTCACATATGTGGAATATCAAACTGTGAAAATGTGTAATGTATTTAAAAGAAATCAAAGTACCCTGCAGATTGAATTTGCACATTTCTTTCGGAAAGGACATTGATTTGAATTCATGAAGACCTGGTTTAAATCTCTGTTCTACCACCCAGTCGTACCAAGATCTTGTGAAAAGTAAACAGTTTTCAATCTCAGAATACCTATAAAATGAGAAAGTAGCACCTTCTCAGAATTGTTTAAAGATTAAATTACATACAATGCATCAGATACTTGGTCCCATTCCTCCTGCATCATAGGCAGTCCATAAATGTTAGCTGTAGATGTTTTATTATAACATTATCATTGCCGTTGTCAGGGGCATTACGATATGGCATATCTGCTCGGATCCAGCCCTGTGGAGCCGAGGTGATGGAAACAGCATCCACACATGGAAAGCCTGATACGGTGCAGGGGAGCCAGGGAGCTGCCGTGATCAGTGTGGAAAGGGCTTGGTAGAGGAGGAAGGGAATAGAAGTCGCGATTAAATGCTGTGGGCACACAGAGCGAGGGACTGGAAGCAGGAAGGTGTGGGCTGAGTGTCAGGAGAAGAGAACAGAAAGATAGTAGGGGACGGGTTTTAAAGAGGCTGTGTGTCTTGCAAGGGAATCTGATCTTCACTCCGTTTTTAACTCTGAAGCAGGAGGATGACCTGAAGAGAGACTCTTCCCTAACGCAGTAACTGGCAGGCATCTGGAAGATGTATTTCAAGAAGAGGCTAGTATAGTAGTCAGGAATCCCACAGCTGCTAGAGTCATCCAGGAGAAGCAGAAAGATGGCATAGGTAGGCTTGTGGCCTTGTACTCAATCCTATCAGAATTTGAAATGCTTCCTGTGGGTAGATTATCTAGATCAGATAAAGCTATGGGAATGATGTCTTGTGCAATTTGAGTCCCACTGCTCAGTTGGCAGCTAACTTGTAAATTCACCACAAATTAGAGTATCTGGAATGTTTCTTCTTAGAAATTTCCTGTCCCAAATTCCTCCTAAATCGTAGTTCTGTTAGCTGTAGTAGCTTCCACTGCCCATCCTTGCAGTGGCTGATGTGAAGTATGAGAGCCTTTCAGACAGACAGCAGCTGGGGAGACTGCACTGAGCATTCAGTCAGTGGCCTTTCTGTTTGCTCCTTTCACGCGTATGGGATATTAGCCCCCAGAGTCTTTGCAGCCTAAACATTGTGTCGTTATCCTTGCCCGGGAGAATATTTGAACTAGCGAAACTCTGCGCAGCCTGGTGCTTGGCGTGCGCTGGAGGAGGACAGCATTGCTGACTGGCATGGATGGGTTGCCAGGGGTCAGTAGAAGTCAGGTGCTTTTCACGTATGCTGCCACAGGCGCCTGACTTTCCCCTTTCGTTCATGACAAATTTGTAAAATATGAAACATATGCTCATTCAACTATGAGCGCAAGATAAGTAAATTGGAATAGTTTTATGGTGTCAGTCCTCCAATCTGTAGATTGCAATTTCTCAGGAGCTCTGAAGATGACATAGCTTTAAGTAGTTTAATTTACATAGTATTTCTTTACCCTATTACTCCTTTTCCTTTTTGTATTAATTTACAAGTGTAGTTTTAGGACTTTGTTTTTAAATCACTTCAGTCCACTGGATGGGAGCCCTTGTCTCTGGCTTTAAGATGTGCCTTGAGTCCTGTATCCTCACGTGAGTGAGTGGAGGGAAGGCAAAGGAGCCAATGTGGTGTGAAGCCTCTTTCATAATTGAGTAATAACTTTCATGAGGGCTCCACCCTCATGACCTAATGACCTCTTAAGGCTCCACTTCGTAATATCATCACATCAGAGATGAAGCTTCCACATTTGAATTTTGGGGAGATACATTTAGATCACAGCAGTGTGGACACTCAGTCCTAAAGGGGGTGGCAGCTGTCTGTGAAAGACCCAGCTGAGTGCCAAGGAGGACGTTTGAGATACATGGGAAGTAGAGTCAAGGCTGGGACAGGGGCCCCTGTGATACGTGTGGGACATGAACAGCCATGGGTCTTGCTGCACCAAGGAGTCTAATCTTAGAATTAGCATCGGACTTATCTCACCCCCCAAACGTTAAGACGCACCAGGGAAAGGGACACTTTTTTCTAAGCGGACTTGTACATGGAACACTGCCCCCTAGAGGAGAGGACAGCAGAGGCGGGCAGGGGCAGGGCGGGGTTCCTTGGTGTCTACTCCTCTGAGTTCACTACTCTCGGATCCACAGGCCCCAGCATTTGCCAGAAGGATTTGTGACATGTACAAACCTCCTACCCCCTTCAGTGCCAAGAGCTCTGGAAACGCTTTTTCTCATTTTATTTTTCTTGGTCGAAAGTGTTTTATTTTTTAAAGAGCTTGTTTTATTCCGAGATCATATGAAAATGAATTATTTTCTTTTTATAAGATTTATTCTTGCTCTCAAGAATCACACTGTTTCTTTTTATTCTTTCTAAAACATATAATGAGCAGAAGGTGAAGATCAGTTATCCACTGAATGGTAAACATAAGTTCTCAGAGAGGCCATTTTTAAAGCTATTTTTGAATCTGCTTTTGAAAATATAATACTGTGTGTGATTTTTTGTGGATACAGTTACTTTTGGTTTTGAGTAAGTATAAGTTTATTTGTCACTGATAGTCACAGAGCTGTGTAACAGCCTTGGCTTTTTTTTTTTTTTTTTTTTTTTTGAGATGGAGTCTCGCTCTGACACCCAGGCTGGAGTGCAGTGGCACAATCTCAGCTCACTCCAACCTCCACCTCCCAGGTTCAAGTGATTCTCCTGCCTCAGTCTCCCGAGCAGCTGGGATTACAGGCACGCACCCCCCCGCCTGGCTAGTATTTTGTATTTTTAGTAGAGACAGGGTTTCACCTTGCTGGCCAGGCTGGTTTTGATCTCCTGATCTCAGGTGATCCACCCACCTTGGCCTCACAAAGTGCTGGAATTACAGGTGTAAGCCACCGCACCCGGTCCTGCCTCCGCTTTTTAAAAGAATACCTCGTATTTCAGTAATTAAGTATCTTATAATCTGTATATGTACCTATGTTATGATAGCTTCACTTGATAATATAAAAAATAGACAAATTAACAGAAAATTTTTTTCTTTTGTTTTGAGGCAGAGTCTCACTCTGTCGCCCGGCTGGAGTGCAGTGGCATGATCTCGGCTCACTGCAACCTCCGCCTTGCGGTTTCAAGCAATTCTCCTGCCTCAGCCTCCTGAGTAGCTAGGACTACAGGCACGCACCACTACACTCGGCTAATTTTTTGTATTTTTAGTAGAGACGGGGTTTCACCATGTTGAGCAGGCTGGTCTTGATCTCTTGCCCTCGTGATCCACCCACCTCGGCCTCCCAAAGTGCTGGGATTACAGGCGTGAGCCACCACGCTCGGCATGAAAAACTCTCAATTTCTTCCCTCTTTCCACCGTTGGGTTTCAGGAGGTGAACCTGCATGATTCCTTCTCAATAACTTGCATTGTCTATCTTCGTCTTCCTGTGCCCAGGAAGGTCGCCCGTTTCCCTGTGGGCTTGGCTTTTCCTTCTGTGTGTCCAGCTCTCATTCTTCCGCTAAATATTGATCAACTTTCATATTCAAGCCAGCCTTACAAGACCTTGCATCGGCACCACCCTCTCACATTACCTTAATATTTAGTATGCCCAGGAGCAACTTTAATTGCTGTAAAACAGTGATTCTTGACCATTTCACATAAGACCGTTTCTCAAATCTAGTAGAATCTATGAACCTTCTTTTGCAGGAAGATACCGCAAAGAGAGAAAAATAGGCCCAACATTCTGTGTGTACTTTCAGAGGACTCACAGATTCCTGGGTGACCTGATGAACGCTATTGCTTCACTGACGAAGTGTCTCTTCTTTGCCGTTGTCTCAAGCTAGGCATAGATGCTTCTCTCCCGTATGCCTTCAAATGGCTGCTCGTTGGCCAAAAAACAACCCCTAGATTTGTGACTACCATGAGCTTTTAGTCAAGGAGCAGTCCTTTTTCCCTATCCCTTTTGGAGGCAGTGACTTTGTTGTCTGCATCACAGAAGGGTACAGAGCTGCTCAAATACAGCTAGGCCTCTGGAGGACCAGCGTCTTTTCTTCCTCTCTAGTCTCTGCTGCTTTCTGCTCAGCGCTTTCTTCCTTTCTGCCTCAGCTCTCCTATCCCCTACTTTATGCATATGGTGCCCTGATGATGACTCTCTGCTAGCTCTCAGGTTTACATAGTCTTTGATGGAAGCTTCACTTGATAACATAAAAAATTAACAGACAAATCAACAAAAAATTCTTAATTTTTAGCACCAGAGTCTTGAGTATCACTTTTTTCCCTAAACAATACTTTTATAAGGGTACTATATTATACAATTATACCAAGTCCCGTTGATAGACTCTAAATGCCACTTTTAGAGTCTTGCCACCTCTGGTCATTTTCATTCCACAGTATTTTTGCTTTTCTAGAGAACCTATTAATTGAATGACAGGTTCCAAGAATATGTACTCCTTGGTTGCAGATAAATTGTCTAATTTATGTTTGAATCCCCAGAGCTTATCCTGGGACGTAGCAGAAAGCAGGTGCTCTCTAGATGCTAGATATTTCATTAGGAGAAGTGGGACATGCTTGGGTGAGACTCATTTTAATTTTCCAAGAGCCTTTGATTTGAAAATTATTCTCTGCTTGAACACCTTTGACCAAATAAATTTTCTTAGGTGAAAACTAGGTTTATACACTTATTCCTAACCAATTTATTTTTTCATCAACTTTCAAGTGGCATCAATGACCTATGATGTATTATAATATTTTAAACAAAGAAATGAAGAGTTACAACAGAGAACATCACGTGTTGGATTCTTGTGTAACCTTAACCCCAATTTCAGAAGGTTAAAAATGCAGACACTTAACCAATCAAAACTCATTCTGTCAACGCCATCGCCCTGTAGCACAGAAGGCACACGTGCCTGAGCAAATGAAAAGTGACAAGATGCCAATTAAAAATAAGGTTGTCAGCCAGTTATCCCCAAAGGTCCGGTCCTTAGAAGGCATGCAGTTCTGTTTGTTTAGCAAAAACAGAAAGTCAAATAATTAATTCAACACCTTAAAGTATGACATTAATTTAACATCAGTTGCGTAGACAGTGGTGAGTCTTAGTAATTGTGTTTTAGACGTTATAAATATATACAGGTTGAGCATCACTAATCCAAAAATTTAAAATTACTCAAATGCTCAAAAAATCAAAAATCCAAAATTTTTGAGCGCTGCCATGATGCCACAAGTAGAAAATTCCATCCTGGTTTCGTATGGCTAGTTTCAGTTAAAAGAGTTGCACGACCGCGTCTCCAGGGGAAAAAAGACTTTCCCAGCCCCCTTCAGCTGTGATGTATCTTTTAAGGTATATATGAAACATAAAAGAATTTCTTGTTTAGAGTTGGGTCCCATTCCCAAGATACCTCATTATGTATGTGCAAATATTCCCAACTATGAAAAGATTCTAAATCTGAAACATTGCTAATCCGAAGCTGGATAAGGGATACTCACAACTTGTATATACCTTCTTCACTTTGAGAATCTACTTTTTATTCTTGCCTTTGAAAACTGTTGAGTGCTATTATAATTTTATAATTATAATAATTGAAGAAATCTTTACCATTATGTTATCAAAATTTAACACTTACAGAAATGAAGATATTTAGTTGTTCCTCATTATAGACCATAGAAAACTTCATATTGGACCCAATGTATGCTTTATTTCACTTCTAAATTGTTTTGCCAGGAGAGTATATATCTGAATGCAATTTAATGCATCTTGTCTTTAAATGTCACCAAAATCTGACTAGAATAAAATTAAATTTTCAATTAACATCATGTATCAAAAGTGACATGTGGTACGGTGCATACATTTTAAGTGTACAATTTGATGTCTTTGGACAATATTCATGCCTCTGTAATCATTACCCCGGTGAAGACGAAGAGCACTGTCATCACTCCAGAAGCTTAGCTCACTGTTTTTGCAGTCTGTCTTCTTATCCAGACCCTTCCCAGCAAACACTTCCTGGATTTCTATCACTGTATATTCTTTTTGTCTCTTCTAGAACTTCACATAAATGGAATATATGTATGTACTTTTTAAAACTTATTTTGCTTGGCGTGTTTTTGAAGTTCACGCATACTGTGAAGTGTACCTGTAGATCAGGTTTTTGTTCACCGTGAGTGGTATTGTTTGTATGAATATACAAATATTTGTTTACGCTTCCATCTGAAGTGGCCATTTGGGTTGTTTCCCATTTTTATCTCTTCTGAATAACTCTGCGATGAATGCTCATATGCAAGTCTTTTTGTGGGCCTATGATTCCATTTCTCTTGAATAAAAAACCTGACAGTGTAGTTTCTAGGTCACTTGGGAACTCTGCGTTTAACTTTATAAGAAACTGCAAAATTGTTACCCAAAGTGGTTGCAATATTACTCACTCCACTGGCAGTGTAGAAGAGTTCATACTTGCTTAATTTTTTCTCCGGTCTGTTCTTCTGCTTGGAAATATTCTATTGATCTTTCTTGCAAGTTCTCAGACTTTCTATTGTCATCTTCAGTCTCCTCTTACGTATATCAAGTTAAGTTTTCATTTTGGTTATTGTACTAGTTCTAGAATTTACCTTTTTTATGATTCCTAATTCATATTTGTCTAAATAAGAATTTGTTAATTCAATAAGGGCATACCTTCTTTAATTTGTTAAATACATTTATAATAGTGACTCGAATGTACTTTTCTGATAAATTCAACATCACAGCCATCATTCGGGGGTTCATTACTCTCTTAAGTGTGAATTCCAATTTGTTCTTCTTTCTCTGCCTTGTAATCTCTAAATGCATGTCAATTACTGTGATTCCGCCTTGCATTTGCATAGGTTTTCCTTTATGCTTCATTTGGGTAGAAATGTAGAAACCGCAGGAATGTTTCCTAAGCTCCGCTGAAGTGGAGTGGCCAGACTTCCAAATGCCGTTGGCCATGCTAATGTTGGCAGGGCTTGGTTTTAGGCTCTGTTGAGTAGAGTTTATCCTTATAAGGATATAAATTATTCTGTGAAGACTCAGTGAGCTGCTCCTTGGGTGTTCCTGAGGTCTTACATCCATCACCGTGTTCTGATTCAACGTCCTGCCGCAGTTGTCCTGTGTGTACCTCACCCAGTTCCTCATGCTCACGTGCCAGCTAGCCCTTCCCCAGGACTGTGCCGGGCCCCCAAGGTAAATGTCTGCCGGCTCCCCACCGCAGGTCCTGCCACCTGTTCCCTGCTGCTTCAGCTTTCCTGAAGCGGGGTGGCAGCCTCTTGAGTGCAGCTGCACCTTGCTGTGCTGGGATTCTAGTGCCCTGCGCAGTGTGGGGGAAATTTCTCCCAGACGGAAACTGAGGCGATTGTCACAAGTTTCCCTCTTCTCAGGCTCCTCAGTCTTAGGTTGCTTGTTGCCCAGTGTTTGGAAGCTGTGGGCTCATACATGCTGTCCTCCTTTGTGACTGTTTATAACGGGAGAACTAGTCTCCTTCCCATCACACCATAGCCAGAAACAGAAGCTAACATTCATTCTAAATTATATTTTTCCCCTACAATTTTGGCTCCTATGCAGTTAATTGTTTAAACCAACGCTTTTCCCGTAATTAACTCTATTTTAGGCCTCTCCCTACTTAGACCTGCATGTTCACAGCAGCTCTCTTTACATCTTCCTGCAATGTATTTCTTCCTTTCTACGGCACCAGATTGATTGCAAAGAACAAATTAAATATCAGGAGTTCGAGACCAGCCTGGCTAGGATAGTGAAACCCTACCTCTATTAAAAATACAAAAAATTAGCCGGGAATGGTAGTGGGCACCTATAATCCCAGCTATTTGGGAGGCTGAGGCAGGAGAATCCCTTGAACCCAGGAGGCGGAGGTTGCAGTGGGCCGAGATTGCACCATTGCATTCCAGCCCGGGTGACAGTGTGAGACTCCATCTCTGAGAAAAAAAAAAAAAAAAAAAAAAAAAAAAGAATCTAAGATCATTGTACTTGGAGCAAATCCCTTCAGTCTCTGGTCCTACTCTAAATGTTCAGCCGCATTTTTTTGTCCTTTCTGATCTCAACTCAGGCATCCTGTGCTTTAATTGTTAATTTTTGCTTCTCCCCTTTTCTTGAGAATGCCATAATCTTCCTGGGTTTTCTGCCTTTGCAAAAGCTATTCTTTGTGTCTGGAAAATACTTCTCTCCCTTTCCTAGTTGGCTCAGGCCCATTCAGTCTTCCAGATCCATATCAAAACCTCCAAATATTGTCATCCCTGCAGAGCTGTTTTTTCTTCAGTAATATAGCAGGACTCTGCACCTATTAACATGAAAATACTTCTTATAGTACATTGCAACTACTTATGTGTGCAAGCTCCACATTAAAATGCGAATATTCTGGAGGAATGTGACTTATCTTCTTAAGTGTTTAACAATGTCTGATTCTTAGTATTTGTTAAATAGAAGGATTAACGGATGGATCTCATAAGTTTTGTTGGTTTGGTTTTTTGTGTTTGAGGTATTATATTTCTTGTGGCCTTAGATTAGGGATTTGAACTACGTAAACAGTTTGAATTTTTAACATATCTAAATAGCAAATCAGAAGTTTAAATAACAGTTCCAGAATCTTTAAAAGTAATAGTATCATTTGGTCATAATTACAACGTGAATATAAACATTAGAACTGATTCAAAACCCATTTCTAGCTAAGGAACTAAAATTGGAATTTTTTAACAGGCATGCTTGTATTTTATTTCATAAGGACTTGCTGTACAAGAATGGCCCCCGGTTTGATAATAACTTTAAGAACAGCAGTAAACTAAAATGTGTTCAACTTTTTATGTATCTGCCCACACTCTTAATAACATATTTTAGTTTCATATCAGACCTAATATATATAGGTTCATACATGACAGATGTATGAAGACCACAGTTTGAGTTGACAGCTACCAAAATATTCAGAAATAAAGTATAGCAAATAAGTTTGCAAGTTTAAAGTGCAAAGTGACTTTTCAGAGGCTAAAAATATGAGTAAGTCCTTTTTTTTCCTTCTGTGAGGAAAAACTCAAAAATGGCTTCCAGCACAAGATCTTACAGCAGGGCTGATTGGAACGAGTATCTTGACTAAGGTATAAATGGCTTGTTTTATTTTTTAATCCCAGTCGATGTTTCTGTGTAGCCAGGCACTCTGAGGCCACAGTCATTGCTGAGTCATGTGGAGACACAGGCGCTCTGCACTGAGGTCGGGAAGGTCTCTGGGGACAGTGGGTCTTCCCAGGCGCCTATGCTGCACTACCTCATCCAGCAGCACACGTGCCTGCAGCCAGAGCCTTGCAATCCTTCTGTGTCTGGTGGAAAGAGAAAAAGCTCAGCTTAGCCGTCCATCCCAATCACACATCATACTCACATGAATCCTGCAGTCAGATTCCCCGTCCAACCCATCCCTTTCTTCTGGTAGGCGTAGGTGGTCTGCTGAAGCTGTGTTTCCTGCTGTAGCTGTGTTTATTGCCGATCTATAGAACCCATTTGTTTCTCAGCCAAGTGGAGCTAAGACTCATTAGTGCCAGTACTTGTAGCAAGAGAGGCATTGGTATCCATAAATTAGCTATTATCTTAGATCATCTTCTCTTAGAAAAATAAGAAAGGAGGAGTGGGGAGCTGTGGGATTGTCCTGTGACGGTCCCTACACTCAGTGGCATTCTGCTGGTGGAGTCGGGGGTGGCAAGCTAGCTGTCCTGAGAGTAAACTGGAGTTAATATAAGCCTCATTAGACAGTAACAGATTTTTTTGAAGTTTTGCAAAGCTCTTTTATTCTCTACCAAAACAAAGCAAAGAAGCAAGAAGGAACAGAGCCATTTGTTGCCTGTTTTCCAGTATGTTCTTCTCAATGTTGCGTCTTCTACCGTCTTTTGAGTTCCTCTGTGGCATTGTCTTATCCTCTTTGAAACAAAATTGTATCATCTTTTAATCTTTCCAGACCATCTCTTCCGCAGTTTCACACTTTATTTTTCAATTCAATATCTACTGTAAAAATGTTGGTTGTTTCTTTTGTCTCGTAATTTGAATTCTCTTTTTTTTCTAATCTCTTTAACTCAGTAGGTTGTTTTTTAAAAATATTTTCTTTCACAATGACTTACCTTTTCTCCTGCACTGAATGCATGGATATCTACATGTTATAGACATGTATTAAGTCATTGTTTTAAACCAGAATTTGAGGGAGAGGCAGCACAGATGAGTGGGACACCGTACCTGCAGTGATGGTCTCTAGGGGGTAAAGGGGTGAATTTGTTAAGCCCCATCCCAGACCTCTAACAGCTCTTTTGTTGTGTGTGTTCACTCAGAGTCTGGAATAGTGTCTACAAAGTCGAGGAGGGCCTGACACTTACTTGCACACACACTTTATGCACACGTGTGACTGCGTGAACACCCTGCAGACCCTGTCTAGGGTCTCGGGAGGGGCCTTTGTGGTTAGGGCTATGCAGAGTCATCTTCACTTGCTTCCTGGGAACTCTGCCGCTGAGTAATTACTGAGTAACTACAGACCCACGACACACACTTTCTCCTCGCTTGAGCAGGTTTATCTCATGGGCTTGCTGACTGTGCTCATCTTCGTGAAATGTGAGGCAGACACGGGATGACCATTGTGTCATATATTTAGGACAGACCCTATCTACACTTGGGGTCTTCCAAGGTCAACAGATAACACAATCAAGCGCCTTTATGGATCCTGGGCAGGGCAGAGACCTCTAGGCCTAGGTGACCATAGACCAGGGCTATGTGTACCAGGGCACTTTTGAGAATAAAAGATGACATGGTGAGTGCTAAAACTTTAGAGTTACAGTGAACACCCTTCAGGTCAAGATGCCACTTTAGCACAGGGTGTGGCAAACCACAGCCTTCAGACTGGCCGTTGCTCTTATGAATGGTTTGTTACATAGCCAGACAGGTTTGATTACATTCTCTTTGTCCCACTACCCTGGCAGAGTTGAATGATTGCAGCAAAGATTGTATGGCTGGAAAAGTCCAAGGATATACTAGCCACCTTAAAAGAACAGATTGTCGATGCCTACTGTTGCAGAATCAAAGCACAATTGAAGAAGGATATGCCTTGATGAGTTTTTCTCATGTATCTCAGGACTTGGGAATGATACTGTTCCTCTTCAGAGTTGCAATTTTCTCACCTCAATATGAGACAGTCATATCCAAAAGGTCCCCAAATAGAAGCCATATTTTTCTTGTTCACTCTTGGGTTTTATGGAAGGGATAGCTTTAATCTAATACTAATAAGACTTCTTCATATTCAGCTGGTGTTTGTTGCACAAAACCAGTGTTTTGTCACAAAATCACCTCTCATTTTGTAAGACAATTTATTACGAGTTGCTGTTTTTTAAAATAATTATTCATATTGTACCACGAATAGAATAGTTTGAGGTGGATCTCTTCAGTATGTACCCTGGGCACATTCACACTTTCAGTTAACACTTTCGATATCTCATGAGCTGGTGTTAACTTTCCCAAGGACATGCAGTTGTCAAGTGGAGAATGCGAACTTTAATCTGAATCCAAATGATTCCAGAATTGATGCTGTGACTGCTGTAATGAATTACCATAAACTAGATGCCTTAAAAAAAAAGATTTATTGTCCTATGGTTCAGAGGTCAGGAGTCTGAAATTGGTCTTACTGTGCTAAAATCAGGGCTGTACCCTTTCAGGAGGCTTCAGGGGAGGATCGTTTCCCCATCTTTCCCCCTTCTAGAGGCCGCTCACACTCCTTTGCTTGTGGCCCCTTCTTTTCACTCTTCTGTTCCCCTTTCCACTTTTGAGAACTCTTGTGATTGCACTGGGCCCAGCCAGATAATGCACAATGGCCTTCCCCTCTTAATATCCTTTGCTGAATCACATCTGCAAAATCTCTTTTGCCATGTAAGGTGATGTATTCACAGGTCCCAAAGATAAGGCCATGAACATCTTTGAAGGTTGGTGCACTGCAGTTATGCAACTGCCAATATTTGTTTTTATTTTCTATTTTCCTTCAGCTTTAGCGCAGCAGGAGACTGTGAGAAACAGCATAACCCAGCACTCAGCAATACAGGCATAAAGGCTCTGATGTCAGACTATGGTGGTACACGTGCTGTCTCCATTCCCTTCTCACTGTGGAGCCTTTTGTACTTGTTCATGGTCTTGTATTTCTCATGCCTAAAATGAGGATAATCATAGTAAGTGTCTCATCAGTTTACTGAGAAGATGAAATAATTTAAAGCACGTCAAGCGCTTAGCAGAGTGCCTGAATGCTAACTCCATGTGCACATCTGAGTGTCATGTGTAAGTGAATCTGCATTAGTCTCCAATTATGGGTAGAATTGATTCAGGAAAATTAAAGAAAAACATTCTTTAAGTAGAGGTGGAAACCTGTCTTTCTATAGGAAGCAATTCTTTCCATTTCCTTTCAAAGCAGCATGACATTCACATAAAAAGTATACCTCAGAATGAAAACACAGGAGACTGGATTTAAATTAAGTAAAATTCAGTCAGTGATGTGTAACTGAGTATTTTCTCTTGCTCAGGAAATGTGTTTTCAAATGGTTGTCAGTAAGAATACTCTCATATGTATACTCTCTAATCTTCTCGTTAAATTAAAATTAAAAAACGTTGATATTAATTTTTATCCCAATCAATTTCTCCTAACCTCACGGTATAAATGGCCCCACTGTTGATGTTGAAAATCTGTGCTTTGTACCATTTAGTGAGGTCAGCCTGTCACCTCATTAAACAAATAGAGATTCTTAGAGAACACCTAAATCCACATCTTCACTTCTTGGCTGGAATTGAGGAAAGCAGTCAATGTGCTTTATGTTTTTGTGTGAAGAGAGCAATAACTGTTATCATGCAAAATGTATAGAATACACAGAAAATATTTTAAAGGTTTTATAAATTATAATAAAGATATCTGTGAACTAATATTTGTACTTACTAAATCTGGAATTAATATGGGGAAAGCAGAGAGTATCAGAAAGTGTTCTGAAAATACTACCTAGGTGCTTTCTTGGGTTTCTAGTAATTAACTTTGTGATCTTGGGCAAATTTCATGATCTATGGGAGTTTCCACTTCCCTGGGCATATTATTCATTGGTTTCCACAGGAAACTCACTGAATGCTTTTAAATGGCTCTAAAATATCCTCCTTTGTAAATATTTATGAGCCTAAAACAGACAAAAACTAGTTTAAATCAGTTTAGCATGTTTTTAAAGACTGAATTAAGTCAGCATTTACTTTTATTTTGCATAATGCCAGATGTTCTTTGAAACGTTTGGATAGTTTGGCCTATATCCTCATTCTCTGATAACAACGAATCGCACTTTATAACATTTTTTTAGCTAGAATAGAATTTTGGGGGGGTGGGGCATGGCTTCTATAGCCAATGATGTCATTAGCTTATTTTCTCTTTTTAATTACCTGAAATAATATTTGAAAATGAATTAAAATATGGAAACATATTGTGCTATATGTAATATTAAAACATTTTCTTTGTTTTTCTTGCCTATTCAATTGTGGGGAAATGTGACATAAAAGCTACTTTAAACAGAGAATGATGTGTTTTATAAGACATTCGACTAATGGACTCTTTTCACTGGCAGTCTGAGAATTTCTTGGCAAATAGTCAATTGAGAAAAATAAGCTTCCTTTTTGCTGAAAAAAATACATAGAACCATTGAACAAAAAGTAAAACCATAAAGAATGGCTTTAAACCTAATCTTAAAAAATGGGCAATTCTTATATGTCAGAAAGGACGAGGAAACTTAAAAGTCAGGGAGAAATCAGGAATGAATGTGTTGTCTTGGCCCAGGATTATCAGTGATAGACATTGGTCCTAGGGATCAGAAGTTGAGGTTTTAGCACCCATGCAGGGTAAGGGGATCTGGACTCTACCTAGTCAGAGGCCTGAAACAGAGTTCGCTACAGAAAGCCTGAAATCCTGCCATATTTGTGCAAGAATGAAGGGAAATAGAAAATCCCTTCCCATCAGGAGAGAGGAAGCAGCAATATGGTTTCTGAGTAAACATCAGGGACTGAGGCTGAAATAAAACAGGAAGATTTTTGCAGTTCTAATCCCAGTCTGTGTTATACAGGAGAAGAATTTGAATTTACTCAAACACCATAGTGCTGGAAAGACAAGAAGATAAATTAATATGAAAAACAGCCAAGGGGCACATGAAACCCTTGAAATGCTGGCAAAAGGACATGTGAAATCACTCTTTAGGCATTCTTTAACAAGCCAGTGCATACAGACAATCACAGGAATGACAAACCAAACTCCTAGGAGGTTCTCTTATTCTCACACATGTAAGTTAAAATTCATTTCAGCAAATAAATTGCTGCAAGATAGTCAGTAATGAGAATAAATGAAAAGCAACAAAACAAAACAAAATAAAAATGGAACCTAGGAAGATTAAAACAATATAAGAGACTTTTAAGTATGCACATTTAACATAATTAAATAAGAGAATGAATAGAAACCATGTTAAAAAGAAAAGGTAAAAATACAGATAATTGAAAAATTGAATTTCAAGACATGATATATATATAATTGAAATTAAGATCTCAATAGATAGTGAAACATCATACTAGAAACAGCTGAATAAAAAATTAGCGGACTGGAAGATAAATCAGAAGAAATCACTCAGCATTTAGTATAGACAGATGAAAAGAATTAATAATAAGAGAGATTTAGTGATAGGGAGAAAAGATTGAAAACATCAGATATTTATGAAAATTCCAAGAGGCAGAAAAAAGGAATGAGAGACAGACCCAGATTGAAGGGTTAGCAATAAAAGAGTTATAAAATTGAAGAAAGACTTGAGTCCTCACATTTAATGAACAGAACCTGTGTCAATGTACTCATCTGCAGAACACCTCACTTAGAAAGTAGAATGTATGTATTTGAAACCCATATCAGTCTAGATAGTTGAGGTTATGGTAATCAACAACCAAAAATCTCATAGGATGAGCATAGCAGATACTTTTCACTTATGTTAAGTGTCTAACTCAAGTTGGAAAGAAAAAATACAAAAGCAAAAGTTAATAAAGTAAAAAGTTGAAGAACAGGCTAATTGATTAATGTATTCCCAAACAGAAAGTTAAGTTACAAAAACATAAACAGATTTCTAAGAAATTACTATTTGTGTTTTTATAAAGATAGCTTTGAAAATCATAATAGTTGAATAATTTTCTATTTGGTCTTAGGATAATAAGAAAACCAATATCAAAACAGAGCTTACAGAAATTTAAAATAATTGAAAAATTGCTTTTAGTAGTTTCTGAGTTCTAGGAAGATAAAATCTTTCAAATTGTAAAGAACACATTGTACAGTATTATGGAATATATGAAAAGATAATAACCTACTTGATTTATTAGCTGAAATTAGCATGCCTCTGGTATAAACCTTAAGACGGGATCAGTAATGTTAACCTTAAGGTCATTTTTTTGATAGGGAATAAAAATGCTTATCAGTAAAATCATGAATAGTTTAAGAATAGTCCAACATGATTAGGGAGGAATAATTAATATATGTCAAGAATATTAAACTGAGTCAGTATCAATATAGGGCATCACATTAGAATATACAATTATAAAACCCAATCAGTCATCCCAGAGTATACCAAAATGACACTTGATAAAACTTGAAAACATATTTAAGATGAAAATAACAACAAAAGCATTTTTAGCAGTTTTGAAATAGAAACATCTCTTTTTTACCGTAATATTCATGTAGTCATCCCATTAATAATTATATTAATTCATAAATATTTATATTATTTTACCTATTTGCTTAATCCAAGGCACACAACTGATACTGTAGTGAATAATGACGCACTGGCTTAGAACAGGCAAATAAGTAGCAATTATGTGACCCGTCTCCCCTCCTGCATCTGTGACAAACACTGCTAAACTCTCACAGAATTTTTTCCTACCGAACGTAGAGGCAATCTCTGAATTATTCTAGACATGGCTTTTCATGACAGCCAGCAGTTACTTTATTTGCTGGGACTTGGCATACAAAATGGGACCTCCTTATGGCGCCTCACTGGAGCCTGCCCACCTGGAAACAAAAGATGGCTCTATTACCATAGTTTACACTGTTTTTCAATTTCAGTGCAACAGGCCCTGTTGAGACTTCTGAGCTGGAGAAACAAAATGAAGCCTGCTCATTTTTATAATCGCAGAATTGTAATCAATTTAGAATGTTCTCTAAAAGGGAGCATTGTAAAAGTGGGTGGGAATTATGAGATCTATGCAGTGGCATGGTTTGTGGTGGATAGTCAAGGAGGTCCTCATTATAGGTTTCCTTTGCTGAATGGAGGATAAGCTTAGCTCATTTGTGAGTGTGAAAGAGTAGAGCAGTGGGGAATCAGATTTGAGTGGAGAAGTTCTCACGTCAGAGCAGCAAGCCAAAATAGTTTTGCAGTTTTGAGGACATAAATGAAATTTATAAATCAAGTGTATACAGTTGATTAAATAGAACAATAAAAGTAAAATGTTTGTCACTTGACATGGTGAAACCTCATCTCTACTAAAAATACAAAAATTGGCTGGACACGGTGATGCGTGCCTGTAATCCCAACTACTTGGGAAGCTGAGGCACAAGAATTGCTTGAACCAGAGAGTTGGAGGTTGCAGTGAGCCAAGATTGTCGCATCACTGTATTCCAGCCTGGCGAAAAAGCAAGGCTCTGTCTCCAAAAAAAAAGAAAGAAAAAAAAATCTGTTTATGCCTTCTAACTGGCCTATGCTCTGTAAAGCAGGGGATGTTAATTAGTCCTTTTTTTAGTCTAGACTTGTGGTTAGACTAAAAACTCAGGGAATCCTCAGGAACATGTGGATTCAATGAAAGGTTAATCTTTAATTTCTCAATCAGGAATTAAAAGCATGATTCATTACTGTAGATTGCCTACCCCAGAATATATGCTAGATAATCTTATGTAGTATATAAATGTAACATTTAATAACATTGTCTTACACAGTGGAAAACGTTTTTCTTTGTTTGTTTTCAGCTGTTTTTCTGCTTCTGTGGTTATGATGTAGGGGGCCTGGCTTGGAGACTGTGTGTCTTTAATGTTTGATGTTTATCTAGTCAACCTTTTAAACAAAAGGAGAACATGTCTCAGGCCCAGGATTTCAAAGAGTTACTGTATATAGGTAGAATTTAATAAAATAGCTTTTAAAAAATTAATTCGCATTTTATCCTGAAAGTGATAGTGAAAAGCAAATTTATCCATTGGGGTTAAAAAATGATTTAATTGTTAATAGCTATCATGCTGTAAGTATTGTTCAAATACGCCACTGTTCAACACATGTGAATTTTTATTGTATGTGGACCTGTCTCTTCTTATGTGGAAATCTGCCTTAGTCTCAATGATTACCTGGACTTATCTTTGTCTTCTTCTTGATGTATCTGCCTTCATTGATTTTAGTCTGTTTCTTCATTTTCTTGTTATATTTTTTATCCTTTCTTTCCTTTTTCCTCTAATCACAAAACAAAGTTTAAATGGTTATTTTTTATTATTCAGCATAATTACAGAGTTCTATATTCAGTACTCTGCTTTTGAAAATATGATGAGTATCACATTTTAGTTTTATGCAAAGTCTTATATAAAAAGCTTCGATTATTTTCTTCCTTTAAAGTAGTAGTAGAAAGAAAAGTTCCTCCTTTCATAAAAGCATAAAATGAAAAGTATCATATACTCGTTTAAAAATAAAAGTCACTTGAGTCATCTTTCCCATTTGCCTACTTTTCTGTGCTATTTC
Source organism: Cacajao melanocephalus (assembly GCA_963573385.1). Taxonomy (NCBI): domain Eukaryota; kingdom Metazoa; phylum Chordata; class Mammalia; order Primates; family Pitheciidae; genus Cacajao; species Cacajao melanocephalus. The sequence continues at coordinate 42,594 of CAUYLG010021359.1, read as the reverse complement.
TGTTACAGAGAGATGTTTGTTAACATAGAGCTTTATATGTAGTTTTCTAAAATGCATACAGTTTTAATTGTAGAAGAATTTCTTTTTATAAAAAGGTGGTGTCCTTAAGATTTTTGAGGAAAAATCTAGAGTCCCAAGATAAGCATTTAATAAAAGGTATTCTGGGAAATTTTTCTTTCAGGTAAATAAACAATTTTTCTGTCTGGTGATATTAGTGACTCAAATTAACCATCAGTTTTTTTTTTTTTTTCAGTCATTCAGCTTTATTTCAGTACAGATAACCCTAAGACTATTTTGTACCATGTGTCTGATCTGACTAATCATGCTCATAGGGTAGGATGTTTTCATTGTTTTAATTTCTCTGATGTAAAATGTCATTTATTTCCCTTAAATAGATGCAGTCATCCTGAGGCAGAGGAAATTTTATTTTGTGTGAGAGGGCATTTTGCCTTTTTGCCGAAGGACACGTTGCAAATTTTTTTTTTCTCTAAAAGCTACTAAATGATCATATTTGCTCTGAAAATCCAGAAGTCTCTCAGAGAGCTTTTCCACAAGGACACTTTATCACGAAGTCCCTTTTCTTTGTGTTTTGGGGAAGGATTTTTATTTGTTTCATTAAAACCATACTCTCCTGCACTATCTGTCTTTCACTCTCTGAATCAGGTGAGCATGTATAGCCCTGAAAAAATTCCATTCAGGACCTCTGTCCTTGTATCTCTGTGAATGATCCAGTTGAATGAAAGTTATTATTATTATTATCCTTCCTTCTAAAGCCGACTTTAAGTCAAACTGCCATTATGAAATTAGATATAAATTGACACTGTGGTCTTTGTGGCATGAAATAGCCCATTTCAAGGTCTGCAGATCTTTGCCTTCAACTCTCTGTATATCAAAATACCAACAAAAGCAGCACTTCTTTTTAAAACATAGCTAGGCTGTTTACACATTATTCCATGTGTGTTTTTGGTTAGCAATCATGGAAAAGGTTAGAAGGTAAATTTAAACACAGTTATATGGTACATTACCAAAGCCAGGAGAATTTATGATGGCTGTTTGCAGCCTTGCTTTGGGCAGTACTCTCTCATGTTGTCTTCATTTAGGGCAATTCTCGTCAAAGGCACCAGTGGCCTTTGTTGCTGCACACAGCAGAAAGGGGCTTGGTGTGTGTTGTCATTCTCATTCTCTCAGGGACAGTGTCCCTCAGATGCCATCTCAGATTACAGACGTCTTTGCAGTCATAAAACCATGCTTCCTTATATTGGATTATTATTTTAAGGTATGGAACAGATGTCTAACATTAGGTTTGGGGATGAAAGTTGACAAGTGAAATGACATACTAAAGCTATTAATGCAGAGCTGCTTTATAATCTTTCTAGTGTCTAAGTATAACCGTGAAAGAAGAGCTATAATGTCTACAATTGAAAAAATTTAAGAAAATAGAATTGACATTCTCCAGAGTAATCCAGATGAATCAATAAGAAATGTTTTGAGAGCTTATGGATGTTGGACTGCCCTGTCAGGCAGGTGGAGAGGATTTGTTTTTCCAGATATAGGCCACACATGACTAATAAGTTACTCATATGGGATATGCACGAAGACTCCCCAGATTTCTTGTAGCTGCTGTGGTGAGCCACAGTAAAGTAATATAAGGATCAGAATAGTTCATGTTTAGCTGAATTATTTAAGAGATGAGAAACAGATCAATGATGAAGAACTGAAATTAACAAAGCCAGGATTATACTCCCTGGGAAATTTCAGTGTTCTAACTTCTAAAACCTCTGAGTACTATTTTTTTTTCTGGACTCTTACAGTTCATAGACATAAATCTGACCCTATGTAACCTTCTGATTTCCATTACTTTTATTTTTCATATTCTTCATAATTTAATTCTAACCATTCAGAGAACAATATATCTGTGTTTTGTTTTTTTTTTTTCCTATTTAAAGAAGTAATGCAGGCATGTATGATAAATTTTGGTAACTTTCACTCAGTTTTGCTGTGAACCTAAGACTGCTCTACAAAATCAAGCCTATTGAAAAATTAATTGAAGGGTTTCTTCAAACACACATTAAAATTACATTTAAGCATGTGTAAAATTTAGGACAGTAGTCTCATTTTTGGCAGGAAAATTGTTTTAAAAATTAGGAGTGAATTTAGCATGAAGTTGATGGGAGGTCATAATTATATTAGGTTTCTGGGCCGCCATAACCACAGACCACACACTGAGTCGTTTAAGACAGTAGAGGTTTATCATCCCACAGCTCTGGAGTCTGAGAGTCTGAAATCAAGGTGTCAGCAGGGCCACGCTTCCTCAGGATTATGGAGGAGAGAGTCCTTTGCTCTTCCTAGTTTGTGGTGGTTTCCCAGTGACCTTTTGGTTTCCCTGGCTTGCGGTCATGGTGCCTCAGTCCCTGCCTCTGCTGTAGTACAGCATTCTTACTGTCCATCTGTGCTCAAACTGCCCTTTTAAAGATAAGGACACCAGTCATATTGGATCAGGGTCCACCCTAATGACCTCATCTTAATTTGATTACATCTGCAAAGACCCTACCTCCAAATGATATCATCACATTCACAGATACTGGGTTCTAGGACTTCCACGTGTTGATATATTTTCATGAGAATACAACTCAAGTCGTAGCAATAATGAAAATTTAGTTCTCACCTAACAAAATATTGTTTACTTATTTTGGAGGTTGGTGCAGCCTTGGAACATTTTTAGTTTACTCATTTTCTTGGAAACACAGGATAAGACACAAAGATAAAGAGAAACAAAATGCTTTGGCAAAAGACTCCAGATGACTTAAGTAGAAGGAAGATTTTCAGAATAAAATTTTGACACATGCTTTTCAAACCCGGTGTTCCATTTATAAGTGTAATTTGGGTGATTCCAAAGGCGCGTGGAGTTGTTCAGGGAATGCGAAAGAAGGAACATTATCTAACTTAGTTTCTCAGGCCGGTAGCATTTTGATATTAAAACAAACAATAACAGTATTGTTACTGTTTTTGTATTGTAACAGTATTGTAACAGGCAAGAAACGTTACAAGACAACGTCTCATTATACATTTATATAAAAATTATAAACAAAGCATTGAAAACTCAAGTTGAGTGCCATATATACATGCACACATACATCATGACCATAATAGGTTTGTTTCAGTAATATAATTGGTCCAAGATTTTAAAAGTGTTGATATAATTTTGGTTATAAGCTGATTAGAAAGAAAAAAGTGATCATTTCAGTATTGGCAGAAAAAACATTCCATGTAAAATGCAACATTTCTCTAGAATTTTAGAAAGGCTTTTAGTATTCTAGGAAAAATTGAACACCTTAACTAAATAAAGAACATCTCAAAAATCTATTGTAAACATTAATGAAATGTTAGAAGCATTCCATTTAAAAACATGAATAGACAAAAATGGCAGATATGGAGACTTCAAAATTGTATTGAAAGTCACAGCTAAGACAATAAGGTAAGAAAAAGATAAAGATCAGAAAGGATAAAACTGCCATATGACTTTTTTTGCAAATACTCTTTGTAGTAAATGGAAATGAATATAAAGAAAACTCAATTGTTTTTCCAAAGAGAAAAAAAGGTAAAGAAGAAGTCTAACAAGTCGTGCACTGTGTTGTAATGAGAATTAGAAGATTGACAGATAGTTACTAAAGCATACCTATGGAAGTGAACACAACGAACATACTCCGGTCTAGAAAGATTCAGTAATACTGATATGTCAGTACTTCCCCCAGTGATATAGTTATTGTAATTCCAATTAAGATAATAGTAATGCTTCTTTGTGGCATCAACAGCTAATTTTAAAATTAAATTGGTAAAGCCAGTGGCCAAGAGGAACATGGTAGGGTGGCTTGATGTTCCAGTTAGCAACACTTCCTATAAAGCGAGCTTGTCCCACCTGTGCTTCTGGGTGCCATGCAACCCAGGATGACTTCAAACGTGGCCCAACACAAATTCATAGACTTTCCTAAAATATTATGAGATTCTTTTTTATAAGTTTTTTTTTTTTTTTAGCTCATCAGCTATTCTTAATGTTAGTGTGCTTTATGTGTGGCCCAAGACAATTCCTCTTCTTCCAATGTGGCCCAGGGAAGCCAAGAGATTGGATACCCCTGCTATAAAGCTTTTAGTATTTGAGGCAGTAGAACAGAATAAGCAGTCACACTTTGGGAGGCCAAGGCAGGAGGATCACAAGGTCAAGAGATCAAGACCATCCAGGCCAACATAGTGAAACCCCCTCTCTACTAAAAATACAAAAAATGGCTGGGTGTGGTGGCACATGCCTGTAGTCCCAGCTATTCAGAAGGCTGAGGCAGAATTGATTGAACCTGGGAGGTGGAGGTTGCAGTGAGCCGAGATGGCACCACTGCACTCTAGCCTGGTGACAGAGTGAAACTCTGTCTCAAAAAATAAATAAATAAAATTTAAAAATGGGTAAAAGGTATACATACACATTTTAGATAAGAAAAAAAAATTTTCTATCAATGTACAGAAGATATTCAATTGTATAATTCATTAGGAAAATCTAAAATCATAATAAAACACCATTTCACAACCCTCAGATGAACAAAAGAAAATTTTTGAAAAAACGTATTTTTAGAGTAGCCCTAGGAAAATAATTGTCTCTTACTTCTAAATCTCTGAACACGACCTTCTCCAAATCTGTAAGATCAAAAAAGAGAACACAAAATAACACATGACTCATACCTCAGAATTAGTGGGAGACAGGCAATGACATGAGTTTCAGTGGCAAGTTTGAAAATAATTAAGCAGTTCCCGGAGCTGCCACTGGAACTCCACCTTCACCGGAAGTTTGCGGGTTTGGGGAAAAGAAGTGTAGGGTAATTAAAGATATTTCCATAGACAAAGGAATGGGAAGGAGGGAAGATAAAATATAGAAAAGGCTGGGGCGCTGGGGCAGGAGGAGACCTTGAGCCCAGGTTGAAGCTGTAGTGAGCTGTGATTGCATCACTACAGTCCAGTCTGGGTGACAGAGTGAGACCCTGTCTCTAAAAAAACCAAAAACCTCTGGAAGGAAAACCTCCAGCACCAAGTACTACATTGTCAAATAAAATTCTGGAAACCTAGGAGTTATCAACACCAGTTACAAATCTCAGAGTGTCAGGAGATGTCTTTTTTTTGGGGGGGGGGCGGGGAAAGAAGGAGGTAAGTAGGGAAAGGATAGAGTGCCTCTTCAGATTTGATAGTGAAAGTAGAATGCAATGAAATTAAGGACGCTCTAGGACTTAAGGAGAAACAAAACATGTCAACGCCTGCTTCTCCCCATCACCACCAACACAGTCATCGAAAAGACTGCACTTTCCTATAGTGATAGAATAGTATGCTACCAAACCAGAAATTCATTTCATGAAATGCATAGGAATTAAAAGAGAGAGAGAGAGAGAGAGAGAGAGAGAGACCAATTTCAAATAAAGCCATGTAACAAGAAAACAGAAATACAAATCAAAACATTTCAGAAGAGAAATCTCTCAGAAAAAGAATTGAAACAGGAGGAAACAATAATACAACATTAAAATCTGAAGTAAATGGCACTCAAACATTCAAGCAAGCACTTGGAAATCTAAAAGGTCCACCTATTATCAGAAATTAAGGAAAGAAAGGAGGAGGAGGAGGAGGAAGAGGAGGAGACGTGGCAACAAAAAAAGAGGCAGATGAAGATAAAGAAGAGGACAGTGAAGATGGAAATGAAAGAGAAAGCGGGGAAGGACAGCTGTGATGAGAGTTGACTAACAAAATTAATTAAGATGGAATAAGTTACAGTGTGTTAAGGAATAATGTGCCTGTCTGTTCCAGGTTGTACAGTTCTCCAGGTAACATTGAGAATTATGATGTGCTTCTTGTGGAAGTATGAATTGTACATCCATTTTGGATAGCAGTTTGGCATTGCCTATTAAAATTGAAGATATACATATGGATATATATCATAGAGCAATTCTGTATACTCATTATGGGAATATGAATCATACATGTATTTTGGACAGCTGTTTAGCATTAACTATTAAAATTGAAGATATCATACTCAGAATATTTCCAGCTCTTGCATGACATAATCTAGAGCAGGAATTAGCAATCCACAGCCAATTGGCCAAATCTGACCTAGTATTCTAATTTTGTAAATAAAGTTTTATTGGAACACAACTATGTCTATTTTTCATATGTTGTCTATGGCTGCTTGTATGCAGAATGGGAGTTGGGTAGTTGCAGCAGAACCCATAGTTGTCCCACAAAACTGAAAATATTGGCTCTCTGGCCCTTTATGGTAAAAATTTGCTGATGCCTAGTCTAGAGAAACTCTTGTGCATATGAAGAAACATGTAGAGAATGTTCATAGTGTAAAAGTTGAAAACCTCACAAGTATTCATCACCAGTGTAACTAAACTAAATTGGAATGATTTCCAATAATAGACTGTCTACTATACAGCAGAGAAAATGAAGGAGGTACAAATGTGTCATCAAATAAACTGTTGAGTGAAAAAAAGGAAGTATGAACACTATATTTCCATTTGTGCCAAGGTTAAAACATTCAAACTAAATTATTTGTAGTTTAGGGAATCATATATGTGAAATAAAATGAAGCAAGGGACAAGTTAAGTTGGTGTCACGTTTATCATTAGAGTACAGAGGAAAAAACAATCAGAGTGGCTCCTACTAAAAGTGTCAAGGGTCTGGATCATATTTTCTTTCTTTAAGTGAGTGGTGAGCCAAGGCTGTTGGCTTATAATCAACATTTGCATTGTGCATTTGTTTGTTTCTTTGTTGTTCAGTTTCTAAAAATTACTTCAGATCTTAGATCAAATACTGCCTTTTTAGCAAGAGAAAACTTACTTAACACCATCTCCACAAATTATTATTTTCTTCTGACTTTTAACATGCCTAGCATATACACTGACATGGACATTTCTCAGTGTTTGTTAATTTTCTATGTACTTCTGAAAGAATTAGCTGGATGCATTTATGTATAACACACACACTCATATATATGTACAGTTATATTCCATATGCTTAGAGAATAATTATAAAGAATTGCACAAGTAACATTGCATGAGGCTTGGTGTCGCATTCCCTTGGTTAGGTTATGGCTCTGCCTCCTACTTGTGGGGTGATCCCTGAGGGTTCCTTCGTCTCAGTGCTTTTCCCCATGAAGTGAGAACACAGTTATAATCATATCTACTTTTCTTTTGTGTGTGGGTGAAATAATGATTGGTGCTCATTCGTATAAGGAATATTTTCAATGCCACTTCCAGTCTCAGGCACGCACTTTCTGCATGTCTCTGTTCCAGGCTGTACGGCTCTCCAGGTGACATTGACCTCTGGCCTGCCCTTATGGTTGAAGACCTGATTCCTGGTACAAGAGTGGGACCCACACTTATGTGCCTGTTTGTTACCCAGTTTCAACGGCTAAGAGATGGAGATAGGTGAAGAATTATCTGTTATTCTTATTAAATATCACAAAAGTTGTTTTTGACCCAAAATGTTTGACATATTGTGATTCATATATTTTATGATTTAATGCATATTAAGTATAATAAATATCAGACAGCATTTGGTGACAGAACTTTTGAAACCACAGATATAATCACATATCGTTTATTTTTGTAAATTTTTGTAAGAAGAGAAGAAATAGAATTTTTCAAAAGGCAATAGAAGTTAGTGATTAAGAGGATGAAGGCTAGATGGACTACGTTGTGCTTGAATCAGAGTCTCACCACTTACAGCTGTTTAACTTTGGGCATGTATCACTTGGAACCAGGTTCCTCATCTGTAAAGTGTGAATAACAGTTGTACCTATTCCATAGAATTTCTGCAACCCTCAATGATGTTGAGGAGGAAAGAACTGAGAGCAGCCTTGAGATTCTCTCCTTTCATTCTCATGGAGGAAGACATGCTGACCCTAGACCAGCTCGCCCTGTAAAGTTGCATTATGAGGGCATTTATGAGTGGAAAGAAAATTGGGGACTCTTCTTTAAAATTTCTTGCTTTATCTAAAATGTTCATTATAAATAAATTCCATTATGAAATTATGGAAAACAGCGAGCTGGAGAATGTAAGTTAGTCATGTAATCAATTTACTATTCCAAGACTAACCAAGGATGCTCTTCTATTCTAAGAGTCACGTGCTCTTCTATTGCTTGGAATCAAGTATGTCCCAGGGTATGGTATCTTCTGAATCATTGGTAAAGTTTAGTGTTGAGTAAGATCTAGGAATCTTGTAAATCTGTTTAACAGTATAACCTTTTGTATTACTGCAGAGATGATGTATATAAGACTTGAAACAAAGCCCAGAGCTTAGTTTTTAAGTAAAGTTACAATAAAAATTATTCTTTACTTTAAATTTTCTTTCAAATCTCTTCCATTTGTAAATTATAAAGAAAGTAGCAAATGATTTAATTCTCTTTATTGCACATTGGTAACTATTAATGGTATATTTGATTAAATTAATTTTAAAAATCATTTTTAACACTGAATTTCTTGACTCATATTATTGTGTTAATATGCTCAATTGGCAATAGTTTAAGAATATATGTAGTCAAAGACTGAAAAAAATTGAAAAAGCTTCAGTTTTGGGGGTAAGCTGTCTTCCCCGTATGTGTTAGTTTGCGAGGCTGCTGGAACAAAGTCCCATAGCCTGGGTAGCTTAAACAACAGAAATTTATTATTTATTATCACAATTCTGGAGGTTAGATGCTGATCAAGGCATCAGCAGAGTTGATTCCTGCTGGGCGTCTCTTCCAGCTTGTAGAGGGCATCTTCTCCCTGTGTGGTCACATGGAGTTCCCTCTGCATCTATGTCCACATTTCCTCTTCTTATAAGGATACCAGTCATACTGGGTTAGGGCTCACCCACATCATCTATTTTACCTTAAATACCTGTCTAAAGGCCCGTCTCCAAATAGAGTCACCTTCAAAGGTACTGGGGCATAGGACCTTAAAGTATACATTTTAGGGAGACACAGCTCAACCCATAACACCAAGACGGTTAGTGGTAAGAAGACTTTTTGTTTACCATCTTAATTTCCTGTTCTACACTCAGCGTGAAAAAGTGCTTGACATATGGCATTCGAATATTTACTGAATGAATGAACCCAAGGATTGACTTTACTGAACCAACCCAAGGATTGACTTCAATAGTTCTTTTATTTAAAATTTATTTATCCTTTCATCCTTTCACTTAAAATTGAATGTGCTTATTCTGGTTAGTTGATAGATATAACCAAATAGTGTATATTAATTATCAAAGGTGCTATTTTCTTTTTGGGCAAACATGTTAATATTACATTGCTCAGACAATTTCTAAGGTTAGTTAATGGAATTTAAATGTAACAATAGGGCTAGTTGTGGTGGCTCATACCTGTAATCCCAGCACTTCAGGAGGCCAAGGCAGGCAGATCACTTGAGGCCAGGAGTTCGAGACCAGGCTGGTCAACATGGCGAATCCCGTCTCTGCTAATGATACAAAAATTAGCCAGGCGTGGTGACAGGCACCTGTAATCCCAGCTATTCGGGAGGCTGAGGCAGGAGAGTTGCTTGAACCCTGGAGGGAGAGGTTGCAGTGAGCCGAGATCCCGCCACTGCACTCCAGCCTGAGCTACAGATTGAGTGAGACTCTATCTCAAATAAATAAATTAATTAATTAATGGACTTTCCTTTTTGGGGGAGAAAACTAGAAAACTCCTTTGAATCGTTTTGTAGAGCTTGAGTAGAAAGGGATAGTTTAGAAGCATGGAATTTAAGAACGTTGTAAATATTGGAGAGAATTAAAAGGATGCTCAATTGGAAAGCAAGCATAATTCTTTCAATATGCTTCTTTTGTGTTGAGCCCCTCTTGGCGCACTGTGGCGGTTCAACATGCAGCTGAGTTCTCAGGGCACAGACCCACAACAATGTCTTTTTTTGTTGACTACCAGGTTTTGGTATGAAAACCCTGGAGTATTTACCCCGGCACAACTCACTCAGCTGAAGCAGGCATCCTTGGGTCGGGTGCTTTGTGACAATGGTGACAGCATTCGGCACGTGCAGGCGGATGTCTTTGTAAAGGCAGAACACCCACACGATTACATCAGCTGCAGCGAGATCCCGAAGGTGGACCTGCGAGTGTGGCAAGACTGCTGTGCAGGTCAGTAATCACGCAGTGAGCCCGAGCTGGATTTATGTGCGTGTTCGCGTGCTTGAATTGTTTTCAGTGGCAAAGATTATGTGATTTAAACAAAGATACGCAAAAAGCCAACAACACAGAACAACCCTTTTGAAGGGGTGGTCGCCAGGAACGATAGAGGCTCCCAAGCTGTCCATCCTCTTCCATTCCACACTAACCTTGTTAGAATGGGGACACTTGCTGGCAAAAGTGGCCTCTGCCTTCTGACTTCATTTCAGATTTCTGCACCAAAGATCAAACACTGATCACTTGGTACTGGGTTTTTGGAGGCTAGGGCAGGAGCTCAGTCCAAAACAATGGCCTCCCATAATTTTGTTTAAAAAACTCCTCTCCCTTTTTGGTAGGGTTCTCACTTAGGTGAGAGTGTGACCGGTACTCAGGGCGTATCACCACTCTCAGTTACCATCATTTTGGGTTTTCTGTCTCAGCATATCATTCATAGGCTACGATGTCCTCATGGTCACATGTTTCTTTGAGTTTTTGTCATTCCCATTGGAGAAAGGCCATTTGATAATCTACAGATGGATTCATGCAATGAATTTTTAAGAGAAAACAATGCAGCAGGGAGACTGCTGTTTCGATTATCAGGAGGATAATACCAAGAGCTTGGAGTACGCTCCTTACCCGGGGTCCCATAAACCAAACCAACCAAATAAAATCAAATAGATCAAATAATGAGCTAGGTAAAGAATCTACTCACTTTAACCAAGCAGCCTGTTTATTATTCCTTACAACTGAATCTCTGTAATACCCGATGTGATGTGTTTCTCCATGTGTAACAAGAGTGCCAACAAGTGCACAGACACTTCTGTGTTTATCCAGTAAGCGATCTCGAGCAATTTTATTATTTAGCACAACTTTCACAGGAGCATTTAAAGTCTGTTGTACATGACTGTAATCCCAGCACTTGTGGGAGGCCAAGGCGGGCAGATCATTTGAGGCCAGGAGTTCGATCGAGGCCAGGCTGGGCGACATGGTAAAACCCCGTCTCTACTAAAAATACAAAAATTAGCTGGGTGTCATGGTGGGCACCTGTAATCCCAGCTACTCAGGAGGCTGAGGCAGGAGAATTGCTTAAACCTGGGAGGCAGAGGTTTTGGTGAGCTGAGATTATGGATTGCGCTCCAGCCTGGGCTACCGAGCAAGACTTCATCTCAAAAATAAAATAAAATAAAATGAAAAAAATAATAAAATCAAGAAAAACATAAAGTCTGTTTTATAATCATAGCATTTACAGTGTTATCTGCTACAAGAGCCTACCATAAGGGATAAATTTCTAATCGTTGCTTCATTTACTCTAAACCATGGCACAAGAAACCTAACAAAAGTTGCCCATCTGGAAAAGTGAAGGCTTCCTAGTAATTTTCTCCATAACCTATGGAAGCAATATTCTCTTTAACCTATCATGTAGGTTAAGAGGAGTGGACCAATGTTCTGGTTCTGACTGATTGTGAGGCAAAAAATGTACCATGAACATTTCTCACTCGCACTGGCCCTTCATCTTCCATCTATCAAAGGATAAAGTTGTCCGTATATAAGGCTACCTGCAATATCTTTCACAAATAAAAGTATGAGTGCACACAACAGTCTCCTTTTTCACTTTTGTTGTTCATAGAAGTATAAGCAAGGACAAAAATGGAAAGATAAGAGTCTTACGAATCAGAGAAGTCTTGACTCATGATCTGGTGAAAAAGCCACCCGCATCAATGGTGTCATCTGCTTCTGGGGAGAAATTTTCCTGGTTAGCTTTACCTTAAACTTTCCAGTGGGAATACAGTTGTTAAGAGTGTGGAGGGGACCTTCTGAGTTGTGAGATTATGAACCCAAGTTTCAAAGTCTCAAAGTTTTGCTGCAATGTGATGGCAAAGGTAGACTCTCTGATGTTTTTAGAAGATTCAGTCTTCAAGTTCTAGATCGTGAAGGGGTTGATTGTCATCAGTCAGATCACCATGTAATTTGAAAATACAGTGACATAGTACATTAAGGCTTTGCAGCATTTAGTTATGTCAGAGTTTATTACTGGAAGATACATGAGATTATATTATTAGTGGGATAGGCCTTTCAATGACATAATGAAAGTGACAACTTATGTTTTACACTGGAAGTGGATCTGATTGTTATTAATCTACAATACCTTTTACCAAAACAATTCATATTTCTGTGAAAATGATAATTAAATGAAATTCCTTTTTGAATGTTTAAATGTTGTATCAGGTAGCAGAAGTGTACCTGAAGTTTTGACTGTCTTCCCAAGATATGGGTTTGAGAAATAAAACATTCATAAACCATTTAAGCAATTTAGAACAGTTACCACATATACATATATAGAGAAATTGTATATTATAATTTATGTGTTATAAATTTATAATGTATGTTATATATTTTATATATATGTTTCGGTATTATATAAGACCTATATTTATATATTATACATTATATATAATTTATGCTTATATGTAATACATATATTGTTTATGTATTATATAAGACATATGTATGTATAATAAATTATATATAATTTATGCTTATATAATACTTATATATAATTATATAATAATTTATATTATATATGTCATCTGTTATATATAATATAAATTTATATATATTTATAAACTCATAATTTATAAATTTATATGTGATATTTATAAATTTATAATTTATCAATTATATATAATATACATTTACAATTTATAAATCATATGATTTATGATTTATAAATAGTATGTAATATATCTAAATTTATAGCTTATAAATCATATGTAATCTTTCTAAATTTATAATTTATGAATTATATGTGATATATCTAAATTTATAATTTATAAATATGTAATTGTCTAAATTTATAATTTATAAATCATGTAATATTTCTAAATGTATAATTTATATGCCGTATGCCATATATACATTATAAATTACATATAATATATATTTATATATGAAAAACATAAACATATGTTTATATGTTTATAAATATATTTAATTTACATCAGTTTATCTCTTTCATGATGAGTCATAGAATGCAGCCCTTTTAATAATGAAAGCTTTGAGGACTCAGGAAGAATGAGACAGCTGTCCAGCTTCTCCATGGGTCAACACTTTACATTAGATTCATGTCCTCTTTTAATACATGCCATCGCACTGATAACTAATGGATTATCATAGGTAATTTGACTTGGACCATGGAGTTTATTCCAATTGCATATCTAAACAACTTTAGTACTGGCTGATTCAGCATGAAAATCTGGCAAAAGCAAAATATTTTCTTGGTATTCAGTTAATGTTTGTCCCACTTTGGCCAGCAGTTATATAAACCCGTCAGTCTCTTCATGACAGCTCCAAGAATTCTTACTGTGTTCAGATGATATGATACTAAATATATCAAAAACCTGTATTCAAGAGTTCTTGTCAGATCCTTTCCATTCCTTCATGAACCTCCCTAAAGACACATTAGTCTATGATTTTACCTGCCTGTGCAGTTTTCAAAAACTGCATCAGAATTCAGCCATTAGCTGTGAAAATCACCGTAAACAGTCCTAATTAAAGGCAATTGATAAGGAATTTTGGTTATTTCTGTGGCCTACAATAAACTTAACCTAATAACCATAAGGATGACTGATAGCATATTTCCAGATATATTAGAATTTTAGAAATCCTGTAAAATTTTGGAACACTTATTAATTACATATTCATTAAAGTAGAACTTGAAGAAAGTCAAACATTACTTATTACACAATATTTTCCGTATAATTTAACACGTCAAATAAGCCTGTTTATCTCTCCTTTGGATGTTGTAGGGGCTCTCTGTAGCATCCCAAAGTTAAAGGATAGAGAAAGACTTAATTGTGAAATTTGATTTTGAGAAACCTGTCAAATATGTCCCAGGTTTAAAACACTTGACCAAAATAGGATCTCACGATAAAGTAATCGTCACTTATTTTGCCAAAATGGTAATTAAGAGATTTTAAAAAGTAAGAACCTTTATTCATTGATGGAGATGAGACTGTTTTCCAAACAATCAAAAGACCTGAGAGAGGCAGCCTAAGACAGAATCTGTTTCCCCTACTCTATTTTTTTTTTAATTTACTCAAAAGGTGAACAAAAATATTTTATTGTCACTTATTGAAACTTCATGAAATTGTGGTTCAAAAGAGGAAGACAAATTCTACTTTTGTGTTAGTATATTATCAATACTAAAGATAATTTTAATAAAACCTTATAAATAAATATATCAAATCTGTCATCTTTTGACCACACAAAATTTCCATAAGGCTTTTGTGTTTTACATTTTTCCCTAACTGTGTTCACCTAATTTTATCATTTTTTTCTCAGTATGAAGGAGGAAATTGTCTAGTGTCTAGTAACTTCAAACTAGACAATTATTTTAAGCACACATTTATATGTCTTTATAACTTTCTTCATTGAAGGCATAACTTGCTTTTGTTTATACACTCTGAATACAGAATTATTTATCTCATATCTAGTAGTTTTAATCACATATATTAATGACAGTTTTAAGTCTTAGGAATCTTAATTTCTGATGAAAACCGTAGAAAGTAATTTTGAACTGTTTTATGTTAGTATTTGTAGGTAAAAACCATTTTAACATTTTTTTAGAAAGGTTCTAAAAATTACTTTTTATTAAAAGATCTAAATATGTTTAGCTTTCTTTGACATATAAAAATAAGATATTAAAGTATATAAACTCGTTTAGGATTAATAATTAATGTTTCAGTATTTTACTTGTTTACAAATAACTCAGAACTTTTATGATCATCTATTATTTAATTTACTATAACATGACTTTAAGATTTTAAATTTCTTTTCAAAATTCTTTTCATGAATTTTTATGACAAGTACCTTCCCTAACACCTTCCTCCAGTTACCTTTGCTAATGTCTTCCCCCAGATACCTTCCGTAACATCTTCTCCCAGGTACCTTCCCTAATGTCTTCCCCCAGGTACCTTCCCTAATATCTTCCCCCATGTGCCATTTAGCCACGTGGCACCCAGGAGGACTATGAAGGGCAAGGCTGTCTGAGTCCTGAATTTCCATGCCAGATGTAGAAGTCAGGACAGAAGACAGCTGTGACGTGGATGCCTGGAGGATACAACCCCTCCCAGAATAGCCAGGAGGCAAAGCCTGGTCAGGGAAGAAAGAGCCATCGTGGGCTTGATTCTGGCTTGTAGCTGCTGTTCTAGGCACTGAGAACTTATCCCCAGACCTCACCATGGCCATCTGTCCAGCTCCTCGAATCGAGACTCTCAAAACCAAAACCATAAGCTCACAGTCATATCAAACAAATATCTACTTATATGTAACTGATAATTTTGAAAACATCACATTTGCCAACAATTAAAAACTAGCTTTATTTACCAAATTTTATCACATACAGTCACCATATATAGTAGACATATGAACACAGACAGAAGCAGATCTAGCTTTCATAAAGCTAGCTTATAAATAGTTTTTCCTTTCTCTCTTCAGACTCTCCCTCTTTCAATCACATGCTTCATTGCTCTAAGCATCCGCCAGCCAGGCAACTCTAAATCTGTACTTCTGAAGTGCCAACTCCCAGGCCAAACAAGAAAATATGTATTTCAAAAGCACAGAGCTAAAACTTTAGACCTAAATATTGTATTACCCGCTCAAACCAAGGAAAAAATAGTGTAAGTAAAAGTTCAGACAAGATATTCCAAAAAGCACTTTAAACAAAGGTTTGATTTGTCATGTATACTGAAAGCAATGGCAAGAGTTTCTAACATACACACGCAGACATCCTTGAAAATGGAGATTTCCTTTACAAATGTAGATTTCTTTTACTAAAGTGTTTAAAGATAGCCAGTTAAATTCCAGAAAGGCAAATTTTAGTTCCATGGGTGTTCTTTTTAACTTAGCTAAAATTATTGAGTTCAGCATGGAGCCCATTAAGGAATAGGACAAAGAAAGCATTTGATCTATGCCTGGATTCAGCATGGACTTCTGTGAGAAAGAAGCAAGTCTACTTTACCTGAGGTCCTATTTTTTGTAAACACTTTAGGATAGCTTTCTTTTTGCCTTTGGGGCCGAATAATAACTAAACCAAAAGATTAACAGATTTTTTTCCTTATCAATTAGTCACTGAAGTTTTTTATTTGCCATTTATAAAAAGTCTTTTAAAAAGCAATAAAATATTAAAATCTTTTTAGAAGCTTCTGCCTATCAATAGGAATCCCTAGATGAGACTAATTCAATAATTCTTATTTGCTTTTCTTTTTTTTTTTTTCTTTTTGAGATGGAATCTCGCTCTGTTGCTCAGGCTGCAGTGTAGTGCCGAGATCTTGGCTCACTGTAACTTTTGCCTTCCAGGATTTCAAGTGATTCTCCCACCTGAGCCTTCCAAGTAGCTGGACTACAGATGATCACTGCCATGCCTGCCTAATTTTATATTTTTAGTAGAGATAGAGTTTAATCATGTTGGCCAAGCTGGTCTCAAACTCCCGATCATAAGTGATCTGCCTACCTCGGCCTCCCAAAGTGCTGAGATTATAGGTGTGAGCCACCACACCTGGCCAGGAATTCTCATTTTCAGATGCACTGCTTAAAATGTCATCTTATTCGTTTGGAACATTCCATTCTAATTTTAAATTACCTTTAGTAAGATTTTACCACTTCTGTAAGTGTTTGCTGCTTCCACAGTCTGATATTTATACATGCAAATGTAGGCATAGCTGGAAGGTGGATTACTCAGTTCTTTAGACTTTAAGGCTCTCTTTTTTACCTTACACTTGGCTTTGGCTATCAAATCTCCTTGATCAACTTAGTCAATGATTTTTTTTCCTACCTAAGCACACAAGAAAAGAAAAGTGTAGGGAGGAGGTGGAACACAACATGCCTTGTGAATTTCCAAAAGCTGAAGTTTACACCTCCTACAATATTGCCATTTATCATATATAAGAGGCCTCTAACTAGATCCAAGCCAGTGAATTATCAGATCCAATGTGATTCTGAACCAAGTCCAGTTTCTGTTGTAACTTCTGAACCCAGTTCACTTAAAAAATTTGCTCAAACAAACTCAGAGAGCTAAAAACAAATCTGTGCAGCTTTGGAATCTGGAAGAGAATTGATCATGATCCCCAGTTGCTGTGAGACAGCAATGGGCACAGTGGGCCTAGCAGGGACCCTGCTCGGTCACTTGTTGCTCCTTTTTGGGGGAAGCGCTACTTCGGGTCCCACTTCTGACACCATCTATTAAAAGAAAAACCTTAGGTAAATTAAATTGAACAAAGTTTAATTGAGCAAAGAATGATTTGTGAATTAGGAAGACTCTTGAGCCAGAGTAGGCTCAGAGACTCCAGCACAGCCACGTGGTGGAAGATTTATGGACATAAACAGAGAACTGATGTATGGAAAACAGAAGTGAGGTATAGAAACAGCCAGGTTGGTTCCAGCTCAGCATTTGCATTATTGAATACAGTTTGAACTGTTTGCTGCCTTCGACTGGCCAAAACTTAATGATTGACACAAGTGTAGGCTACAATCTGTTTACACGTCCAGTTGGGTTACAGTTCACTATGTCTGGAAAAACCTTAAAATATGTAAGGAGGTAGCTTTGGGCTAAACATAATTTAACATGTATAAGTATGTGTGTATATAAGTGTGTACATGGATAGGTATGTGCATGCGTACATGTGTACACATGTGTGTGCATATGTAGTTGTGTACATATATACATGTGTGTGCATAAGCATATACATGTAGAGGCATGTATTGTATAGGCATGTACAGCTATGTGCCTGTATAGTATACACATGTTTAGCTATGCACATGTATGGGTGTGTACATGTATAGTCATGTGCATGAATAGATATTTGCATGTATAGGCATGTACAATTGTGTGTATACGTAGAAATGTGTACATGTATAGGTATGCAAATGTATGGGTGTATGCATGTGTGGGCATATGCATGCATAGGTATACTTACATGTGGGTATGTACATGTATATTTGTATATATGTATGGATATGTTTATATATGTACACAAAAGGGTATACATGAATGGATGTGTACATGCACATATAGGTGTATACATGTCCAGGTTACACATGAATAAATGTACACATGTATAGCTGTTATGCATATATAGGTAGAAAATTCCTGCCTTTATTACTCATCACTCTTTTTTTCTCTTTTCCTAAAGTAGCCTATCAAGTAATGCTTTCAAACTGGGTACTTGTGTAAAGTATTCTGCAAGTGGTATCTTATGCTTAAGTATCTTTTTCCCTCTGAACACTGAAGAGCATCTTACGTGCACAGGATTCCTGGACTGTGGCCTTTCCCACTCTGCCAGTGTTCCTTCCCTGATTTCTATCCTATGTTGCAATTGGAAGGATAGATGCGATAGGTGCCAGTCTGGATTTTTTTTCCCTGCTTAAATAGGTGTCTCTAATTCTTTTTTAATGAGATTCTGTTCTTATAGAACATTATAATGTTCTTCTCAGAACATTATAATTTATCAAGATCTTTTGTTCTTTTGTCAGAGTTTCACAATTAGAGCAGAATATGCTTAGATGTAACTTTCCTCATCAATCCAGTCTCAAACTTAGGGGGCAATTTCAATTCACAGATTTGCATTTTTCTTCAACAAAGGGAATTTATAGCATATATGTCTTTAATTACTGTATATCTGGATATATCCTCCAAATATTATTATTTTTTCCTTCTGAAACACTTTTTATTTGAGCATTAGTTCTCCAGAGTCTACCCTCCAAATCTCTTTTCTTTTCCTACGTATTACTACCTCTTTTATATTTTTGCTAAATGCCCTGATTTATTTTTTACATATGACCACTTATATCAAATTCACTAATCAGTCTTAACAGAGATCAACCTCCTTATAAATTTATCTATTTAACTTCTTAGTTCCAACATCATCTGTTTAAGCTCATCAGAAATGCCCTTGGCTGGGCAAAGTGGCTCATGCCTGTAATCCCAGCATTTTGGGAGGCCGAGGCGGGCAGATCATGAGGTAAGGAGTTCAAGACCAGCCTGACCAACATGGCGAAACCCCATCTCTACTAAAAATACAAAAATTTTCTGGGCGTGATGGTGCGTGCCTGTAATCCCAGCTGCTCAGGAGGCTGAGGCAGGAGAATCACTTGAACCTGGGAGGCGGAGGTTACAGTGACCTGAGATCACGCCACTGCACTCCAGCCTGGGAGACATAATGAGACTCGATCTCAAAACAACAACAATAACAAAGTAATGCCCTGCTTGTATTATTATTATTTATTATTGTTAATATTTTAAACAGATGTTCTTTTGTCTTCTCCGTCCCTTGGGTCGTGTTTTTGCTGAGAAAGTTGCTCCTCTCTCTGACTGTTCAAGACACTTGTATGGACAGTGCCTTTTTTCTCTTGGCTCAAGTTGTCAAGGTTACCTTCATGGCAGGAATCTGGAAGAAAGAGACAGGCTCACTGGGCTGGGCTATGACATCAGCCTCCCCCAGGCTACAGCAGGAAGACAACCCACATACTCAGTTCATTCATGGCCTTCTGAGAAGTGGAGACACCCTGCACGCTATGAGGGCAGAAGCTCTCAGAGAAACCCCAGAAATCTGAACATAAAGTCCTTCCAGAGGTGAGCTGCTCTGAGTCCTCAGGCCGGGCAAGGTTGGGCATGGCCTCCCTGGAGCTGCAGCCCTCAGAAGAATTCTGTGCCGCATTCTTCCCCAGGGCTCCCCTGTCCTCTTAAGCACACTGTGGCCTCTATGTTCTTGTGCCACTTGCCCAGAAGAGGCCTGCTACTGAGGTTGCAGGGGAGGGGAAGGCCCATCTTTGGGATGCTCATCTTCAGGGCACCGTGCTCCCGAATCCCTGTGAGCTCAGTGTCCAAGTGCTGCAATGAGCATCCTGTGATGAGGACCTCCCCCGGTGGGGCCAGGGGAGACCTTCCCTCTTGTCTTTGTTTGAGCTGCATTCTGATCAAGGCCTGAGCTCTTCGGGGAGAGCACAGGCACACGAGCTTTCCTGTCTTACAGCAACAACCAGCATATCTGGTTGTTGAAGGTCACAGAAGATCCTGTTTAATCATTTTTTACACACTATTATGGGGGCTAGGAGTGTACCGACACAGGTCTGAGAAAAGCAGTTTTGATCTGAAGCTAAGGGGTGACCTGGAATTCAGTTCTAAAACACTGATTTCTTTGAAGATGAAAAAGCTCTTAGAAGGAACCTCGGGATTACTGTAAGTAAAAAACAAAACTGGTACTACCTGTTTACTGTTTCATCTGTCCCCCTCCTGTCCTTTAGCCTGGGAAGAGAGAAGATAAAAATCCCAAAGGCTCTAAGCTCACGTTGTCTGAGAATCTATTTCATTTAAAGATAAGTCATTAGGTTTCATTTTTAATCTTATACTTAGATGAAACTCATCATGACAGGTTTCTATCTGGTCATTTTCTCCTTGTGGAGAAACGTGGGATAATTCTAATCTTCCTTTGGTATGACATCACGTTTATCCTTTGAAGATGGCTATCTTTTCTATTATGAATCTTTTCTTTTGCACTAAGAAGACACCCTTCATTTCCAAACTCCCTATTTTCTTCATGTTGCATGACTTAAGAGTTGCTTCCTTCTTCTGATTTTGCTTATCAGTTTTTCTTTGAGAACATTATAATTTATCAAGGTCTTTATTGAAGTGTGATACCCAGAAGTAGGCATAGCTTTAAAGGTATGTTGTAGATATTGACAGAATTGTTTGATCTGATGTATTTCTTTCCTACTCAAAAATAAACCTACAAGCCCTCCATTAGGAAAAAAATAAAATCGTGCGGTTAATCTCCAAAAAAAAAGTCAGGGATCCTTCCTTCTCTAGGCATTCTATTTGTTCCACTCTGATGTTGCCAACTTCTTGCTTTTGCCTTGTGAGTTAATTTCTCAGCCTATGTTATTTTGACACGTAGATTTATACTTTCTATTGTGAGTGTATACTTTGATTTTGTCAATATGAGCAAGTTGCATCTAAATATATGTGAAAAAATACGTGCAAATGTATTCAAAGAAGCCACATCAGATACTGTCTGCTCAGATGACCTTCTTCAGGGACCACTTCTTGATATTCCTGGTATAATCACTTATCTTTGGGCCACCCAGGATTTTACTGGAAGTCATTCTGGGAATGCTGTGATTTGCACAGGCACTGCTATCAGTCGTACCAGAGAATGCAGAAAAATGGCAGAGGCAAACCAAGAGTTCTATGCTGATTCTATGTATAACCTTGCATCAGGTGGCTGGGGGTCTTTGGTACAAGATATGTAGGAGAAAACCTACTTAAATTTGTACTTAGTCCATTAATACTTATAACTTACTCCGTTAGTACAGCACTCTGGAAGAATTACTACTGGTAAGGGTATCCAGTGATACAATATTCTGATTCAAATAATTCAAATATTCTGGCCAAAGATTAGGTCACTTGTTGTCCTTGAGGAGGGGTTTTTATTTTTCTGGGTACATGAGAAAATGCTATTCCATTGACAGTGTCCAAATTACGTCTAAACAGCTTACAAGTTGACTCGGAGCATATATAAACAGTAGGATGGTTTGGGGGATAATTATCGGATGAATCAGCTGCTTGATTGTAGTTATTGTTCTTTTAGTCAGCGGAAACATAGTAATTCAGTGCTGTAGGTAAGAGCTAGGAAATGGTAAGTGCCCACTGAAAATATTAAGAAAACATGACTAACCAAGAGAGCTCTGACAGAGCCATAACCGGTGAAGTTATAAGCAGCAAGTGTTCAAAACGTTGTTTGATTTGATTTGCTTTTAAGGAAAAGGGAAACCTCATGAGACAAATGCTAAATTTGTAGTTATCAAAAGATCACAGTAACCAAGATTGATTAATGAATTTAATGAGAAAGCCAAGAATCTTATTTTGCCAGCATAAAAGGTAAAGCAAAAATTCTCAAATTTTCTTTAAGATTTAATATTTTATATCACTTAACATACTTTATAGAACATTTCACATTAAATTCCTAGATTCTTTTCTTTCCTTAGCTACCTTAGTTACAGATATACTTTTTCTTTTTTTCTTTTTTCTTTTTTGAGATGGAGTTTCACTATTGTCACCCAGGCTGGAGTGCAGTGGTGCGATCTCGGCTCACTGCAACCTCCACCTCCCTGGTTCAAGTGATTCTCCTGCCTCAGCCTCCTGAGTAGCTGGGATTGCAGGCACCTGCCACCATGCCCAGCTAATTTTTGTATTTTTAGTAGAGACGGGGTTTCACAATGTTGGCCAGTCAGGTCTTAAACTCTTGACCTCAGGTGACCTGCCTGCCTCAGCCTCCCAAAGTGCTGGGATTACAGATGTGAGCCACCGCACCCAGCCAGTTACCGGCTTTTGAAGCTAGTAATGACCTAAGAGATTATTTGACTAAGTAACAAAACAAAACAATAAAACCCAACACTTCATCTTAAGATTAGGTAGCAAAAGTTGGAAGGTTTAAGGAATTGCCTTCAGTTAATTATTAGCAGAGCTAGGGATAGGACTTAGACTCCCCAATGCCAAGTCCATTTGCTTTCTTCATCCCACGTGTCATCTCATAGCTAGTTTTCCTTTCATTATATTTTCTATAATTTTCTCCAAATCTCTTTCACCAGTAGTAAACATAGGAACTCTTCTTTAGCTGAGTGGCCTTCTTTTTTAGAATCTGGTACTAAAAATTTGCAAATGCAACAATCTTGACATTTTAACATCAAATTAAACTAATTTTCAGTGTCAGCTAATCAGTAGATCAAGTGTCTTTGAATAATACTGTAGGCATTACTAATGCAATTAAACAATATTCAGAGTTCTTATTACCAATCTTTTAATTTCAGCAAACTCTGTTATTGGTACCTTTGTTTGTGTAATAAATCAGTCAAAACTCTACTCATAAAATTGTCTTTGCATGGAGGAGAAAGCATTCTTTTGAATATGGAACAGAAAATGATTTACTCTCAATTATTTTAGAAATTAAAAACTTACACCTAAGGCAGGTGGAATATTTCCTAAAACAAGATAAGTGATATACTAAGACACTATGGCACTCAATTAAATGAAACTTCCTTCAAATAAAACAATTTCACAAAGAGTCAACAGATGTATATTTCTACTGGGATTTGTTGAACCATCTGGTCTTGTAATTTCCAGCTGCATACTTCACATTAAGTTCTGTCTTTAAAGCATCGTGAATTGTAAATACAGTATATTTTATGTACAAATGTGAATATATTTAGGTTTGCTCATGACTTTTTTTCAAATAAATTGTGCTTATGTTTGTAAACTAATGAAAGTTTAATTTCTTTCATAAGAGACTAATTTTATTACCATCATATTTCATGATGCTGTGGTTGTTTCATGCTTAATTTATAAAATACCTTCGAAGTATTACTAAAGAAGTAATATTTCAGCAACTCCTGTAAAGCTTTATAAACCCAATTAAATTGCAACAGTGATCTCAAGTTTGTCTTTGAAAGCTTTTGCTGTTTTTAATAGAACACCGTAAGGACATCTCCCACTCTGCTTGAGTCTGTTAGTATATAGTATCTTACATGAAAAGCTTGTTGACATCAAGGTGAGAACAAACATTACAGTAGGAAAATGGACTCTAAATAGCCCTGAAATGATACAAAGCAGAATGAGTGTTCACTGACATAGTTGATTAATCAAACTCTATTGATGATGTTGACTTTACACAGAGTACAAAGCATTCCCTTGAAAATAATCCTCTCATAAGTTCTAAGGATAAGTTATCTTCCAAATACAGCATTTTGCATTAATTTACAATCTATTAAATCACAGAAGAAAGAAAATTCTTTGTATATCGGGATTAAGTAATTCATTAGCAGGGTTTCACCACGTTGCTTAATTTAAGAAAATGGTTTCTTAATACTAGAAATTTATTTTACCATCAGATAAGTGCCTTTTAGTATTTTCCCATCAGATATGTTCCGCTTAGTTTTTTCCCATTAGATATGTACCTTTTAGTAAACATGAGAACTGTCTTTTAGCGGATGATCTTCCTTTTTAGAATCTTATGCTAATGAATTACAAATGCAACAATCTTGACATTTTCACATCAATTTAAGCTAATTTTTAGTATCAGCTAATCAATAGAACCAAGAGTGCATAGTACTGTAGGCATTGCAGGTGCAATTAAGCAACATTCAAAAGTCCTTGTTACCGATCCACTTATTACAGCACATTTTGTAATTGTCACATTTGTTGGTGCTGTAATCAAATAAATCAAAATTCTACTGATAAAATTGACTTTGCATAAGCATGATGATAAATGATAAAAAAATTTTATCATTCTAAATGATAAAAATCAGAAAACTTAGAAATCCTCATTATATTTGTAATTATTAATATTGCTAAAGTATGACATTGATAATGAAATTTAGTTTCAAATATGTTCCCATAAAATGCAAAATATTTGGTAAACAGGATATATGCTCTGCAGATCACTAGGGAAAACCAACAATGTGGAGTCTAAAGGAAACATTGAAAAAAAAATCTTAAAATCCTCATAAGACACAAATGTGCCTGAAGTTTCAATGCATTAAGAGAAATATTGTAAGTTGAAGACTGCTTATCTGTCCAAAAAGCAAGTTTTAACTCTATACCATTAACAGGGCCATACATAAACAAAATATTGAGAATAGTCAAATATAAAAGCATACATTGAAGTAAGTGCATACAGAAACAGGAGTGGCAATAACAATACATAATTAAAGAAAGTTGAATGTAAGTAATAAAAGCATTAACTGAGACAAGAAGTTATTTTCCATCTCACTTTTGAAATAGCAAGCCATTCAGCACAGCTTAATAAAATTGCATTTGAATATTATTAAGGAGATCAAACAGCTACTTAGAAATTTTTAATCATTTGACCAAATAAATATTTTACCAACAAGGCAACAAAAATTAAGTGGAATATCTAAAAATATTAATGACAATATTATTATCAAAATATATGAGAAATAGAGGTAAATACAGAAACAGACTTGTAGTTTTATTAAAAATGAAATAATAATAAATGAACAAAAACACACAGCATAAGATGTTAGAGAAAAGACAGTTAAATAAATAGAAATGTCCTGAGAAAGTCTGAATAAAGATGAAAGCTGAATTGATGAATAAATCTAGTAGCTGGCTTAAAAAATGAAGAAGTAATAACTATAAGAAATTTGTAATATATATTATATAGGTGTAATATATATAATATATAGTAATGCACACCATAACATAATAATAACATTTTTTTCCAATAAGGACAAAGAGAGAAAAATGAAAATCAGAAGTTTATTGCCGTATTCTTTCTTGGAGCCCTGAGACGTAGGAATGCTTTTTAGTTGTATACTTCTTTGTACCATTGTACTCAATAGGTAATCTTTCAACCCTCACTCCCCTCCCACTCTTCTACCTTTCGGCGTCTCCAGCATGTTATTCCACTCTGTCATGCATGTGTACCCATTGTTAGCTCCCACTCATAAGTGAGAACATGTGCTATTTGCTTTTATGTTTTGGAGTTATTTTACTTAGGATAATGGCCTCCAGTTCCATTCACGTTGCTGCGAAAGACATGATTTCACTCTGAGGTTGGATAACTTGTAAATAAAATAGAGTTTTCTGACTCACAGTCCCACTTGGATGGGGAAGCCTCAGGAAACTCACTATCATGGTGGAATGCAAAGGAGAAGCAAGCACGTTCTTCAGAAGGTGGCAGAAGAGAAAGAGTGAAGGGAAGGTGTCATGGTTTTAAACCATCAGATCTAATCAGAACCCCCTCACTATCATGAGAACAGCATGGGGGGAACCGCCCCCATGATCCAATCGCCTCCCACCAGGTCCCTCCCTGGACACGTGGGGCTTACAATTCAAGATGAGATTTAGATGGGTACACAGAGCCAAACCATATCATCCATGGTGCATATATACCACATTGTTTTTATTGTACTTTGGGCTCTGGGGTACATGTGCTCATATATACCACCTTTTTCAATCCATTGATAGACCTTTAGGTTGACCTCATGTTTTTGCTTTTTTGAGTAGAGCTGTGATAACATATGAGTGCAGGTGTCTTCTTGAAATAAATTTCCTTTTCCTTTGGGTAAATCCTCAGTAGTGGGATTGCAGGACCAAATGGTAGTTATTTTTTAGATTTTTGCAAAATCTCCATATTAGAGTACAATTTTTTTAATGGTGGAAGCTATCTCCTTGATTCATGAGAGCAAATTGAGTGCAGTGTGCAGTAGATGGTTGTTAAGATGACCACACACTAATGGAACACTGAGCAGTCACACCCTCATATCATTCCTTTTCTTTAGTGAGAGCAGAACCTGTGACCTGCTTCTAACCAACAGAATACAGCAAAGGTGATGAGATATCCCTCCCATGATCAAGCTACATTATGACCAGAGTCTAGAGTCATCTGAACTGAGTCTTAATATATAGAGGGAGAAAGATTCCCCTGCTGATTGTGAGAAAGCAAACCACTATGTTGTGGCAATAACATTTTCTGATTTTTATTCCTTTATTATGGAGGGGGCCTTATGGCAGGGAACTGTGGGTGGCCTCCAGGTGGCCTTCAGTAATACAACCATGAGGAATTGAGTTCTGCCAACATAGATTCTGCCCTAGGTGAGATGAGAATGTAGCCCCACTAACCTCTTGATTGCAGCCTCATGAGACTGCGCAAAGGACCTGCTAAACTGTGCCTGGAGTCCTGCATTCCAGCTACGGAAGGTGTTATATGATGCGTGTGGTAGTTTGCTTGGGATGCTGTAAGAAAGAACCACAAATGGGACAGCAAAAGGTGTCTCCCCATTGCAGAGGCTGGAAGTCTAAGATCAAGTGCTGGCAGGGCTGGTTCCAACAGAGGGCTGTGAAGGAGAATTCACTCCATGCCCCTCTCGCTAGTTTTCATGGTTTGCCAACATCCATTGTTTCTTGACTTCTGCTGTACCTCTCTGATCTCTGCCTTCCGTGTTCATGGCTGTGTCCGAATTTCTCCTATTTATAAGGGTATTAATCATGTTGATTGGTGGCCCAACTACTCCAGTGTGATCCCTTAATGAATTACTCTGCAACAACCCTATTTCCAAATAAGGTTACATTCTGAGTCACTGGGGGTTAGAATTTCAACATATGCATTTTGAGGGAACACACAGCAATCCATAAAAATGCATTTGCATCATTTTAAGCCACTGCATTTGTAGTAACCTGTTAACACTGTGATAGAGTCCTAAAACAATTGTAATAAGAAAGTGAAATACCAATAAGAGTATGAAGAAATAATGGTATGCTACTGGGACCCTCTTACTTCAAAACAATTGTGGGGACAGTTCAATATTGATTCTAATTAAGGTGAAACATCACCTAAAGATACGATGTATTAATATACTCAGTTCCTTTATGAGAACTAGAAACCATTTTGCTATTAATACAGGAGTTATTAAAAGTTATTTTAGGCAGTTAGCGAGGCTAAAAGTTCTCGGTGGAATTTTCCTTTAATAAAAAGCAGCCACAAATCATTTATTCTCTAACAGAAGGCAGTCTGAAAGGTCAGGCTGCAAATGTAGATATGCCTATGTAAATACAGGTGACTAAGAGCCCGGAGTATCCAATATGTTTCCCTCTCCCTTTTCCTCATCACCACGTCAGCAGGTGTCACGGTGGCCACCAGGTAGAAGCCACATTTGCCGCTGGGCACAGTGGCTCGTGCTTTTAATTCCAGCACTTTGGGAGGCTGAGGTGGGTGGATCGCCTGAGGTCAGGAGTTCGAGACCAGCCTGGCCAACATGGTGAAACTCTGTCTCTACTAAAAATACAAAAATTAGCTGGGTGTGGTGGTGGGTGCCTGTAATCTCAGCCAGTTGGGAGGCTAGGGCAGGAGAATTGCTTGAACCTGGGAGGTGGAGGTTGCAGTGAGCTGAGATTAGGCCATTGCTCTCCAGCCTGGGTAGTAACAAGAGTGAAACGCCATCTAAAAAAAAAAAAGAGGTGTATTTGCATAATAAAAGACTAGAGTGGGAAGGCCAGTCTTTTCCCTGGCTATGTAAATGAAACACCTGGTCAGAGAAATCCCCTGGGCCCTATGTAAATTAATCACTGCCTCCTCAAGCCTCTATGCAAAATTGATTGCATTCTGCCACAAACCAGCGACCCTCTCTTGGGTGACCATCTTTCCCAGCATAAGGAAGCTTTTTCCCTTTCTCTTCTTTCTTGTCTATTAAACTTTATGCTCCTAAACCCCACTCCTTGTATATGTCTCTGTCCTGAATTCTCTTTTGGCACAAGATAAAGAACTAGGGTATATACCCCAGACAACGGAGATGTTTCATATGCAATATGAATGCACTCATTCTCAAAGTGTCCCCCAAATTTATTGTCATTTTTCTAAGCTTACTCTCAGTTATTTGTACTTTTTCCCTTTCTGCAAGCACATAAGAGATGTTGAAAGTGTTGAAAATGAAAATCAGATAATTTTTGCCAATTAAAAAAATCTATTTTGACATATTTTTACACTTTGGAATGCAGCATTGGGACACTAGTGTTCCATAGTTGCATAGTTTTGCTCAATTCATAGGCACATGATTGCCTGAACTACTATAGCTCAATCTCCCAAACTTGACCTTGTTTATTCACCACGGACTGTCAATCCACTCCTATAAACTGTAATATTCAAACATATTCCTAAAGCAACCGGCTGTCTGGGGAATTTTCTAATTTTGTTAAGTTAATCCTCAATGTACAGTCCTTGTCCTGTGATATCTGCTTAGCTCATGCCCACCTCTGGGACAGACCAGGTGTGGTCTGAGTTTGGATTTGAGTCTTCTGGGTGTGATTGCCATCTGTGTACATATGGAAGGAAATTCTCCCTTTTCAGCACTCACTACCAAGCCCGCCAGACACTTTTCTACCAGCTTAATGTGGTGATACTTTTAAATAGTAAATTCTTATGCTATGAAAGTTTTACAAATTGTTCTGTGAGTCTAAAATGTTTTAGAGAAGATAGTGTCAAAATGTTATTTTTTTACTGTGAAGAAATATCACATTAAAAAAAATTCTAAAAGGTATTCACTTAGCTGCTTTGGGGCAAAATATTTTTGTAAAGTCATTTAATATCACCTTGAAAAACTGTTTACAAACATGTTACCTTACATTTGAATTAAATAAAAATATTTTTGAATCCCAGTTATATATGTATCAACAAAAACATGTCTACAACTTTGCATTATGCAAAAGTTAGTGATGAGCTAAATAAGTCAGCTATATTATTAACTAAACTTCATTTCAAACAATAAGAGCATGTTGATTGAGCTTACTCCATGTTGGGAATTTTTACTAAGCACTTAAATTAATGAATTTAATCCTCTCATTAACTCTATAAGATAGTTATATTTTCATTCTCATATTCCAGTTGAAAAAAATGGAGTCTAAAGAAGCTTATTCAAAGTAATATATTTTGAATGGATACAGACCCAAATAGACTGATTCCTAAAATCTTACTCTTAAATATATAAATAGACAACTTAATTACTTAAAAATGTATCTTTGGCCTCATTGATGTCATTTGTTTATTCATTTCTTAAAATATTTACTAGGCATGTGCCAGAAGCAGGTGCTGTCCTAGGTGCTGAGGATTAACTGGTAGGTAGGACAAGGTCCTTTTCTGATCTTCTCAGAGAATGAGAGCAGTGAGACCCAATGTATCCGTAGAGTGCTGAGAGTACAATGAGTTCCTCTCTGACTTTTCCTTGGCAGTTGAGAAAGGCTTCCTGGAGAAGGCTGACATGAGACCTATGGCATTTGTCACTCAAGTGAGACCTAATGAAGCTGGAGCAGGATCACTGGCTGTGGATTGTACAAGAGGGAGAAATGAGACTGGAGAGGCAAGAAGGGGCTATATAGAGAAGGTCCTTGATTCATCCACTAAGAATCTAGGTGACCATTCACAGAGCAAAGGCGGGAGCAGGGCTGGGGTGGAGGCAACCAAGGCTGCCTTGAATGGGAAGATTTACACACACGCACACACACACACACACACACACACCCCATTAATACCTCTTGAATATGAGTCATATGCTGTATCTTCATCCACATCTGTTGCTGTCTTCGAACACCCTATCTGCTCTATTTCATGCCCCCATGTCATACACAGACCAGAAATTTAAGTTGATCTAAATTCAAGTCATTTCCTTTTATTTTCCACCCTAGACTCATCCATCAATTCATTCAATTAACAAATAATGACAATATTATTTGCAAGTTGTACAAGCCAGAAATCTAGGAGTTAACCTTCTTCTGTTGTCTTCATTCTGTGCTGTAATGTTTTGGCTTTTGACACTGTCTGGATTTAAACTTGGTCTCTTCTGTTGAAAAGATGTAGAACTTTGTACAAGGTAATATAATCTTTCTATGCCTTAGTTTCTTCAAGTTAACAATAGAGACGATAGTATTGAGTATGGGCTATTGTAGAGTTTCAAATAAATAACTCATGTAAAGCCTAAGAACAAAGTTCGAACACATGTATGTATAGATACACGTACACATAGATACTTATAAGATAAATATAAATAGGGACAAAATCAAAACATCTACTGTACTAACATTGCATTTAAATATAATATTGTTTGCTTAAGGGCCAAACACTCAGCAATCAAGGAGACTCTGCTTCCTTGGAAGTATCTGGGAATAAATAACAAAGTGAATTAAAAGAAATAATGTCAGAACTACAATATTTTAGCTGTCACATTACAAGAAAGCTGCTTCTCACTGCAGTCTTGTAGGTTGTTTCTGTTTAGGTGTATTCACCTCTGTATACCTGCAGTGTTATATACGTGATTCCTTGCTTTTGGGTTTTATGTATAGGACCTTGAACAATCTATTGTTGCTTTAAAGTAAATAAATTCTAAAGCCTTATCTTTCTAAAAAATAAATGAAAGAATATAGATGATGAGAGTTGATCTGTAGTGCCTCTTCTCTACATTTTTTCCCTTCTTATATGAGAATTGGAAAGAAAGGTATTTGGCTTAGCTGGAGAAGCTGCATTGTAGTGGGGAGAATACTTGCAAACTATTCAAAATCGGGAACGATGCCTTATCCATTTTTATTTTCTCTATGGTGCCTAGTCTAATACCTTAATTCAGTAAGTTCTCCATAAATATTTATTGACAAAAGCTGTATGCTATTCAGAAATAGAAAAACTGAGTTTCATTTTATGATTGAAGTTTACTTTCTTTAGTTGTATTCTTCTTAAAAATTTCTTTTTTTTTTAACTCAGATCTGCAAATACTTATGAGTTATTGATTATCAGTAAAGTACTAAGTTGAGGTAACAGCATAACACTAGGGAAAAATAACCACCTGTGGGTCCCTTAATATAATGTACAGCTTTACTGGAATGTCTTGACTTCATCGCTATAAAAGTAGCATTGGGTCAGGCGTGGTGGCTCACGCCTGTAATCCCAGCACTTTGGAAGGCCGAGGCAGATGGATCACATGAGGTCAGGAGTTTGAGACCAGACTGGCCAATGTGGTGAAACCCCATCTCTAATAAAAATACAAAAATTGTCCAGGTGTGGTGGCATGTCCCTGTAATCCCAGCTACTTAGGAGGCTGAGGCAGGAGAATCACTTGAACCTTGGAGGTAGAGGTTGCAGTGAACTAAGACTGCACCACTCCACTCCAGCCTGAGCAACAACAGCAAAACTCCTTCTTAAAACAAATAAATAATAAGAGGAGATCCAAGATGGCCAAATAGAAACAGCTCTGGAGTGCAGTTCCCAGAGAGAGCAACACAGAGGGTGAGTGATCACCACATTTCCAAATGAGGTACCGGGTGCATCTCAATGGGACTGGTTGCACAGTCCCATTGTAGCCCAAGAAGGGTGAGCCGAGGCAGGGTAAGGCAGTGCCTCACCCAGGATGTGCAACCCCTGGAGGACCCTCCTCCCTACCCAACAGAGGCCATCAAGGGCTTTTCCATCCACTCCAGCACTCCGGTTCAGATACTGCACTTCTCCCACAGTGTTTACTGCCCACAGACCAGGAGATTCCCGGGCTGAAAAGCACCATGAGTTTCCAGCATGGCTGTTTCAGCCAGCACTGTGGGTTTCCACACAAAAACTCACACAAATATGGGTGGCCATATCAACTGACGACTGGAATGCCTGGGAGACAGAGCCATCCATTCAACTGAAAAAGAGGGGGCTGAAAGCAGAGAGCCAGGTGATCTGGCTTAGTGGGTCTCACCCCCACAAAGACTAGCAATCTGAAACACTCTGGATTGAGAGTTTCACAGCAAGCGCAGCTGAACCCGGGATGGTCCAGCTCTGTGTGGGGAAGGGCATCCACCATTACAGAGGCAGGCTGAGGCAGTTCTAACTGTACCTCTGTAAACAAAACTGCAAGGAAGTTTACACAGAAGCTGGGCAGAGCCCGTGGCAGCTCAGCAAATGCCTCTGCTGGCAGACTGTGACTAGACTACCTCCTTGCTGGGAAGGATGTCTCTGAAAAAAGGCAGCAGCACATCAGGAACTTATAAATAAAGTCCCACCTTCCCAGGACAGAGCACCTGGGAAAAGAGGAGGTTATGAGTTCCACTGCAGCAGACTTAAATGTACCTGTCCAGCAGCTCTGAATGGAACAACAGAGCTCCCAGCACAGCACTTGAGCTCTGATAAGGAACAGACTGTCTCCTCAAGTGGCCCCCCAAGCCCCATATATCCAAAGAGGCACCTCATAAAGGAGAGCTCTCGCTGACATCTGGCAGGTGCCCTCCTGTGACAAAGATAACAGAAGAATAAACTGGTAGCAATCCTTACTGTTCTGCAGCCCCCTAGGCAAGCAGGGTCTGGAGTGGACCTCCAGCAGTCCTGAAGCAGAGGGGTCTGACTGTTAGAAGGAAAATTAAAAACAGAAGGAAGTATCTTCAACATCAACAAAAAGGATGTCCACTCAGAGACCCCATCTGAAATCACCAACTTTAAAGACCAAAGGTAGATAAATCCATGAAGATGGGAAGAAACTAGCACAAAAAGTATGAAAACACAAAAAAACCCAGAATGCCTCTCCTCCCCCAGTGGATCACAGCTCCTCACCAGCAAGGGAACAAAGCTGGATGGAGAATGAATCTGAGGAATTGACAGAAGCAGGCTTCAGAAGGTGGGTAATACCAAACTTCTCTGAGCTAAAAGAACATGTTCTACCCCAACGAAAAGAAACTGAAAACCTCAAAAAAAGGTTAGACAAAATGGTAACTAGAATAACCAGATTAGAGAAGAACATACATGACTTGATGGAGCTGAAAAACACAACACAAGAACTTCATGAAGCATACACAAATTTCAATACCCAAATTGACCAAGTAGACGAAAGGATATCAGAGATTGAAGATCAACTCAATGAAATAAATTGAGAAGGCAAGATTGGAGAAAAAGAGTGAAAAGAAATGAACAAAGCCTCCAAGAAATATGAGATTATGTGAAAATACCTAATCTACGTTTGGTCAGCATACCTGAATGTGACAGGGAGAATGAATCCAAGCTGGAAAACACTCTTCAGGATATTATACAGGAGAACTTCCCCAACCTAGCAAGGCATGCCAACATTCAAGTCCAGGAAATACAGAGAACACCATAAAGATATTCCTCAAGAGCAACCCCAAAGCACATAATCATCAGGTTCACCAGGGTTGAAATGAAGGAAAAAAATGCTAAGGGCAGCCAAAGAGAAAGGTCAGGTTACCCACAAAGGGAAGCCCATCAGACTCACAGAGGATCTCTTGGCAGAAACCCTGCAAGCCAGAAGAGAGTGGAGACCAATATTCAACAACCTTAAAGAAAAGAACTTTCAACCCAGAATTTCATATCCAGCCAAACCATCATTCTCAGCAAACTGATACAAGAACGGAAAATGAAACACCACATGTTCTCACTCATAGGTGGGTGTCGAACAATGAGAACACATGGACATAGGGAGGGGAGCATCACACACTGGGGTCTGTTGGGGGGAACTAGGGGAGGGACAGCAGGGGGTGAGGAGGTTAGGGAGGGATAAAATGGGGAGAAATGCCAGATATAGGTGATGGGGGGGATGGAGACAGCAAACCACTTTGCCATGTATGTGCATATACAACAATCCTGCATGATCTGCACATGTACCCCAGAAGATAAAGCACAATGAAAAAAAAAAGAATATTAATTTTAAAAACGAAATAAATAAATAATAAAGAAAAAAAGTAGTAATAGAAACATTTTCAGTAGACGCCTTTGCCACCAGTTCATTGGCAAAGCTGTCCAGACAACGGCACCATCCTTCCTCTCTTTCTGCACAATTCTGTCCCCAGTAGTTCAGTATTTTCATGTTGCTTCTAGATTGTTCAAAATCTCCCACCTATGCCAGGGTTTGCTCCATTAAAGTGGCTCAGGCTTTGAAATGGCCTAGTCTCTGTGTTAAACTTGAATGTTCAGATTTTTTTTTTTTTGAGATGGAGTCTCACTCTGTTGCCCAGGCTGGAGTGCAATCTCACCTCTCTCCAACTTCCACCTCCCAAGTTCAAGCAATTCTCCTGCCTTAGCCTACCGAGTAGTTGGGTTACAGGTGTGCACCACCACGCCAAGCTAATTTTTGCATTCTAAATAGAGACGAGGTTTCACTATGTTGGCCAGGTGGTCTTGAACTCGTGACCTCAAGTGATCCACTGGCCTTGGCCTCCCAAAGTGTTGGGATTATAGAGGTGAGCCCCTGCACCCGGTTTCCAGAAATTTTTTATCCAATTATGGTAATAGACAACAATATGATAGTTAACTTGTAAACCTTTAAGAAACCTTGGATTTTCTTCAATGAACTGTTTTTGAATTTTATAAATGAAGACTTTTTATTGAAAACAAAGACAAAAGAAAGCAAAAGTTAGAAGTAGAAAACAAAAAAGAAAACAAATAACAACCATAACCAGTATTCTAGACATGTCACTGTTGTCATTTTGAGATGTTTTCATTTTGGTTTATTTCTGGTATGTTTTAATATCATTGAGTTCATATTTATAAGTTGTACTCTTGTTTGGTGTTATAGCATTTGCAGTTTGTTGTGTCATTTTAAAAATTATCCTAAATTTCATATTCATGTTTGCTTAATAATCTTTCACGTCATATTCTTCTTTAATTTACTTTACATATGATAAGATGAAGATGTAAGTTGTTTTCACATTCTTTTCTTTAAGGAATAATTTGCTAGTTGCTCAGAACAAAAGTAATCTCTCTCTATTTTCCAATTTGTGCTGCCTAATATAATGTGTTAAATTCGATTGCATGCTCTGAGGTTGTTACCCTGTTTTATTTTTTCAGGTATTTTCCCATCAATATTAAGAATTTTTATTTTTTTAACTTCATATATAGTACTTTTACTATCTGGGAATGTAGATTTCTACATCATTCTTTTTCATCTTGAGGATATCTTGGTTTCCAGACCATCTGTTTTCATATGAAAGTTTAGATAATGTATTAAGCAGATTTTGCATTGCTATAAAGAAATACCCAAGACTGGGTAATTTATAAAGAAAAGCAGTTGGCCGGGCGTGGTGGCTCACGCATGTAATCCCAGCACTTTGGGAGGCCAAGGCGGGCGGATCACAAGGTCAAAAGATCGAGACCATCCTGGCCAACATGGTGAAACTCTGTCTCTACTAAAAATACAAAAATTAGCCAGGCGTGGTGGCACATGCCTGTGGTCCCAGCTACTCGGGAGGCTGAGGCAGAAGAATCGCTTGAACCCAGGAGGTGGAGGTTGCAGTGAGCCAAGATTGTGCCACTACACTCCAGCCTGGCGACAGAGCAAGACTCCGTCTCAAAAAAAAAAAAAAAAGAAAAGAAGAAAAGAAAAGAAAAAGAAAAGCAGTTAAATGGGCTCATGGTTCTGTAGGCTGTACCGGAAGCCTTGTGCTGGTATCTGCTCAGCTTCTCCAGAGGCTTCAGGGAGCTTTTACTCATGGCCAAGGCAAAGGGGATCAGGAGGTAAGGCACATGATATGAGCGGGATCAAGAGAGTAGGGGGAGGTCCCGTAACAGATCTCAGGAGAACTCACTCACTGTGGTGAGAACAGCACAAAGACAAGAGGGAGATGCTCCCACATCCAGATACCTTCCACCAGGCTCCACCAACACTGGGGATTACATCTCAACAGGAGGTTTGAGAGAGATATCCATACTACATCAGACGCTACTTTTTAAAGTTCCATATTTATTCCCAAATAGTTTTTCATAATATTCTCATATCTTTTTGATTCTGATAAAAATACAAAACATAAAACTTACCATCTTAACCACTTTCAGGGCACAGTACAGTTGTGCCACAGAGGGCATCTTAAAAAAACAAATCCCTAGAGGGTAGCAGGTATGGCTGAGACACTTTGAGGAGTCGCCAAATTTCAAGCATTCCACCCAGGGCTCTCCCGCTTCTTTCTTCATTGTGCCGAGTCCTTAGTGATTAAAGACGCCATGCAATCCATGCCCTTACTAAGATTCAACATCACTCTTCCTGGGACTCCTCCAGAGGTTCTGCCGATGGCTTTGCATACCACTTGCTGCTGCAAAACAGGGGTTCAGTGACACGCAAAAAAGCAGGTATCTGAGACTGTGGTCACCCAGCAAAATGGAACTGACTAGATGGGTCTCTCTTGCTCTCTGCTCTTTCTTCTTGGCACTCTTGCCCTCTCTGGACATTAAAGAAATAATCTAGATGAGATTGTGACACCCCATCTAACACGATGTTATTGTGGTTACTTCTTTCCCCACAGACTGCAGGAGTAGAGGACAGTTCAGAGCAGTGACACAGGAATCTCAAAAGAAACGCTCAGCTCAATACAGTTATCCTGATGAGAAAGAAACGGAGTTAAGTCATCTAAGAAGTAGGTATGTATAGAAATATCCCATTTCTTTAGTCAATTTACTATAGATTTACTTGACACCTACAATTTATTTTTTTTTTAAGAGAAGCAACAGTTAACTTATTTACATATAGGATGAATCACATGAAAAGGAGGATACACAGAATTAATTCTGTCATGTGTTTGGGTTCCGTTTCACTCTGCAATATTCCAGCCAGAGCATATCTGGCAATGAATTTTTCTCAGTAAAGTGCAGAAAACTACATGTATTAGATGCTAGTTTTGACTCCTTAAATTACATTATGAATTGATATTTTTCAGATTCTTTTTGAAAATATGAAACATATTGTTTGTGGAAAAGGTAATAGTATTTATTAAGTTAATTCATGTTAAGTTGATTTGTATACATTAACAGTATCTGGCAAGGAAGGCTTGATTTGTGACGAACATGGAATATTTTTGAACTCTCAGAAAACTGAGAAACGTCAATCTTATTCCTTTGAAATCCCTTAGGACTTCTTTTGTGAAGCTTGTATACTAGCTTGGTACAAAGTGTTGCTTTAGAAAGTTTCTCCCCACCATTGACTTGGAAGCTTCTGAAAGCTGAAACACTGCCTTGTGCATAGATATGTCCAGTAGCTCCTTTTCATTGAATAATGAGTCTGTACATACTTGTGAAACTAAGCTGCCGAAATCAACATTGCAATTGACAGCTCCATAGGCGATGCAGGTTTTTCAAGGAACCACGTGTCCTATTTTTGTCATCCACAGCCACCTCCTAAGTACTATAATTCAAATTCGAAGTCCATTTTTGGCATCCATTTCTTCAATTGCAGCTGTAAACTTGAACAATATATGGGCCCTGTACTCTAATATTTGAAACTGAGAAGAGGCAATAAGTGTTGCTGGATAGGAAGGATGAAGGCTTTAGAGTCAGGCACGTGGATTCAAATCCTATTTCTACTGCTTCATAAGTATGCATGTTACATAAAATTTCCAAGTCTCCATTTCCTCGGCTGTAAAATGGGCATGTAATACCTACTTTACAGGATTATTGTTTTAACTTGAGGATGCGTAAGTAAAGCACTGAATGCTAATCTAGAAGCTAGCATTTTACGGCATTCTGTAACACACATTTGGTAATGACTCAGGTTGTCCTGGTGTTCACTGCATGCCAAACACTCTTTTAAGCATCAAATGAATATTGTGGAAGTGCTCATATGAATACTGATGTGAAATCCAATCATGGAGTGAGTCAGGCAGAACAAGGGGTGATTAATTCTGACTGGGGTACTTCAACAGGATAGACAGAGGAGGAATTTTGAAGGATAGGCTAAGATTTTGAAAGCATTTAAGGGAGTCCCAGTCTGAAAGAATAATATGAGCAAAGGGAAGTGAGGTGTGTTTGAAGAATGATAAGGCTCATATGTCTAAATGAGTTGGTCCCAAATATTTGGGAAGCTGAGGTGGGAGGAATGCCTGAGGCCAGGAGTTTGAGACCAGCCTGGGTCACACAGTGAGACTCCATTTTTTTAAGTTAAAAAATTAGCTGGGCATGGTAGCGTATACCAGTAGTCCCTGCTATAGAGAGGCTGAGGCAGGAAAATGCATTGAGGTCAGAAGTTTGAAGCTGCCGTGAATTATGATCGTGGCACTATACATCCCGAGTGATAGAGTGAAACTCTGTCTATAGACCTATAAAAAACAAATAAAAACCCCAAACTGGGTGAATGTATGAATGAATGAATGAGTTGGTGTGTTCAATAACTAGGAATGAAGGACATTCTTCCAGAATGTTCTAAAAGAAGGTCAAAGCAAAGAGTGAAAAGCTGTAAATACCAGGGTAAGGAAATGAAATCTATTTTATGTGTTCTGGGAGCTACTCTCTGCAAGGTAATTAGAACACTGATCAGGAGCTGGTATTAGTGAGAACCATTTTTAAATAATTTGAGTGTTGGGAAACATTCACTTGGCTCTTTTATTCGTCATTTCATCTGTTTTTCCATTGATTTAGGTGAAGCATTTTACCAGTGTGTCATCGAAAGTGGCTACCAGACTCGCCTACTGGGGAGGGCAGTTTCCCTTGTTGTATAAGACGGTGATGGGGATCGGGCCGTCTAGTGGTGTCCACAAGCACAGGCCCGTGTAACAGCACCCGTTACTACCTTCTGTCCTTTCCACAGCCACACCCAGGTCCCTCCACAAAGACTCATTTTGCTTGTTTCTGAGATAAAATTAACATGTTATCTAAACACTTAATACTCTGGGTGGCCCCATTGAAGCCCTGCCTAAATGTTGCCTC
Organism: Cacajao melanocephalus; assembly: GCA_963573385.1. Classification (NCBI taxonomy): domain Eukaryota; kingdom Metazoa; phylum Chordata; class Mammalia; order Primates; family Pitheciidae; genus Cacajao; species Cacajao melanocephalus. Next base: position 3,201 of record CAUYLG010021359.1, on the reverse strand, counting down.
AGCTAAAGACTGGTTAATTTCACTTTTAGCCACCTGCCAATCTTTTCAAACTTGTACTCAAACACACGCCTTGCAATCAGCAGTTCAGTTTGTCATTAATCTGACAATAAAAAGATAAAAAGAGCTTTGATTTGTTTTGTTTTATAACAACACATGCTTTAGTAATCCTTTATAGATTGTTTCTGTTGTGCTTAGATGTACCATAGTTGTTTAGATCAGAGGAGGTCAAATTCCCTCAACCCACACGCACAAATAATTGATGTTGTAATTTCACTTTTTGTTTTCTGTGTGCCTATTTTTCTTGTCCTTATCCTCTTCTCTCTATCCTTTCTTTTTTCTGTCTTGGTCACAAATTTAAACCTTCCTTTAATACCTTATTCAAGAGTCTTTTCTTATAAACAATATGTTGAGTTTTATGTTTTCAGTAAGAATCTGAAATACAGCAACAATCACAATGTTTTGGGATTTTGTCTTTCATATTTTGCAATAACCTTCCTACCTGGGCTCCTTACCTCTCTTCTCTCCTTCCAAATTGTCTAAAATATAAATCTGATCATTCTTTAAATGACCCACCACTCTCTATGGGTGGAAAATAGACCGTATACTGATTAAGAGCAAGGCTCTTTTTCTTTTTTTGAATCCTAATCTGCATCCCAGCTGTGCAGTTTAACAGCTGTGTATATCGTGGACATGTTCACAGTTTTCTAAGCTGCAGTATTCTCACCGGAAACACAGGCTAGTTGAAATGTCTCACAGAACTATTGGACAGTTAAATGACACAAAGTGCATGGTAGCATTTCGACTCCTGCCTGGTGCAGAGCAGGCACTAACGTGGGCCTGACATGGGATTTTCTTTATACGGCTTCCCAGACTCATTCCCGCTCTGGTCCCAGGCAGAAGGCATTGCCTTCTTATTTATTTATGCATTCATGTTTGTTTGAAACTATTGGGGATTTTAGTCTTCATATTGCCTGCGTTTCAGAGCTTTCTAAATGATTTTTTCAATCAGAAATCAACAATGCAAAGTCAGTTTTGAGATAAAAAAGATGAATTTTCCTGATGAATTTAAGTGGTATTTTTTCTTCTGCACTTATGCTTTAAAGACATTTTCTAAAATAGCATGTGCTGCCTTTACTATGGAAAAAACCTATTTGTAAATGAAATCATAAACTAAAAATATAAAGAATTACATTAAAGTTTATTCTTATGAATCTAGGTGATCCCTCTCCATTTTTTAATTGAGTACTGATGACTTTTCTCTTATACTTTACTCCATTTTGCAAATCTTCTTAAATAACATATAATATTTTTAAGGGTAAAAACCTATTTTTGATACATTTTATTTTACTTCATTAATTTATTTTTTATTGGGATAAGAACACTTAACATGAGATCATACCTCAACACATTTGTAAGTGTACAATACAATATTGTTCATCCATCCATTGATGGACACTTAGATTTTTTCTATACCATAGCAATTATGAATAATGCTGCAGGTAACATGGGAGTGCAGACATCTCTTTGATGTCGTCATTTCAATTACTTTGGCTATATACCCAGAAGTGGGATTGCTAGATGAAATGGTAGTTCCATGTTGTTTTTTGAGGAATCTCTATACTGTTTTCCACAGTGACTATGCCATTCCACATTTCCACCAACATTGTATAATCCTTACTAACATTTGTTATCTTTTGTTTTTTGGTAATAGTCATCCTAACAGGTGTGAGGTGCTGTGTCATTGTAGTTCTACGAGACATTATGCTAAGTGAAATTACCCAGTCACAAAAGAAAAATATCACATGATTCTATTTATATGAGATATCTAAAATATTTGGACTCAAAGAGGCAGAGAATAGGATGGTGTGGTTGCCAGGGGCTGGGAGGAGGAAGAAATGGAGAATCGTTGCTCAATGAGTAAAGAGTTTTACTTATGCAAGACAAGTAAGTTCCGGAGATTCACTGTACAACCTAGTACCCATAGTTGATATATGGTACTGTACACTTTCAAATAGGTTGAGAAGATAGATCTCATATTAAGTGTCATCATAAAAACAAACAAAAACCAAAACAAATCACATGCACACATGAAAAAACATAAGGAAATGTTTGGAGGTGGTGAATATATGTATATTTATTACTTTGTAGTGTCACAGGTGTATATGCACATGTCCAAACTCATCAAAATGTATACATTAAATATATGTGTTTTTGTATGTATCAGCTGTACATCAGTAAAGCTTAAAATATAGTATTGTTGCCTATAAGTACAAGGTCGTACCTCTTATTTGTCTTCCTAATGCAGATGTTAGATGTCTTGCTTGGTTGCCAACAGTTCTGTTCTGAAAGAATGTGAGGTGCCTAATGGCAGCACCTCCACATCCTGCACCCATCTGCCTGAGCATAATGCCTGATGCATGGCCCATATCCACACATACCTGTTAAATTGTTCATATTGTGCTACTCCGCACCATCTGGGCTCACCATCAGCCGATTCCTTATGTGCCCACATGTGGTCTTTTGACTCAGTTATCTCTGCATACACTCATTCAGGCTTCTTCAGGATTAAATACCTTGGATTAGACACTGAAGATGTACAGGAGAGAGCGCTATGAAAATAAAAGGGTCCAGTGATTTGCATTAATAGTATCCCTGACAACACTTGTACATTTAAACCATTTTAACACAGTACTGTATAGAAACTAGCATGCCGTCAATATTGATTCACGATGTTCACAGTGTCTCAGAGGACACGGAGTTATCCAGTAACTAAGCCACCGCTATTGGTAACTTTTGTTATTGTTTGATATTTCTCTTTTTTAAGTTCCCTGATTGCTGTAAGCTCTGTAACATGTCTCTGATTTCTACATTGTTTTACAAGCTCATAGAATGTACTGTTTCTGGTAAGCCATTTTCTTACTAAACAATGGAAGACATATTTCAAATAGAATAAAGTAGAACAATTTTGAAAGTTATAATAGTTTCTTCACAAGGAACAACTTTTTTTTTTTTTTTTTTACTTTAGGTGCATATTATATATGGCATTTCTCCCCATTTTATCCAACCCCGACCACCCCACCATACCCACACGCAGCTTTCTATACCATAACCCCACAAAATCCCCCAGTGGGTGATGCACCTATACTTTAGTCCAAGTGTTCACATTGTTCAACACCAAAAATTTAAATTTTGTAAAAAAAA
>CAUYLG010021357.1:0-12416 GCA_963573385.1 Cacajao melanocephalus | reverse complement strand
CCCCCCTGGATGGCGCTCTTCCCCACCCCCCCCACCCCCACTCCGTATTTCCATCTTCAGCATTTTATTTACCTGGAAGAAAAATACTACAACATTAAGAAGGTTTTAGCTGGTGTGTTTGGACCTTAGTTTTCTCGTCTTTATTTGGAGAGAGGGGAATTAGCTTTTTTCCCATTATCTTTATTAAATCGCTGTTTTAGAGTTTAGTTGAACCCATATTAGGAAACATTTGAAAACTGCCTAAAAATGAATGTCTAATGCAGAGGGGTCATTGCAGCTTCCAGCAGTGCATGTTCTAACTTCCTACTCTTGATGCTGTCAGTCTGCATCCTCCTGAAGAACAGTAGACAAGAGTTTTCTGATCTGATAAATCAAATATACAGCCTCTTCTCAGTAGTATGAAACCTTTGACATTTTAATAGATATCCATGCCCTCTTGAATCATCTCTTTCCTGATCCATCTGCCTGTCTAGCTGTGTTTTCCACTGCAAGAAAACGTGGCCATGGTCTACAATCCTCTAGGTTTTGAAAAAGAATCGGCTGCCATCACTGCTGAAACTAGAACCAGCCTGATGATGTCAGAATAATATAAAGTTCATCTTCCACAATTGCTCAGTTAATAGTAACAGGTTAATAATATGAGAGAGGCTTGTTAAGTCTTTGCTGGAGTGAAAACTGGTTTTCTTCTGCCTGATCTTGATCTACCCTAGGAACCTCTACTTACATATCTATGACTTGAGGACATCAGTAGTCCTAAATTAAGCAAGAGGAAAAGATACAGAAAAGATGTGGATTATATATACCTACTCAAATATATTTCTTTTTCTAATTTTTTAAACACTAAGAAGCAAAGGAAAGAGGATATTTCAGGAATCTTTTTATATTACCAGATTAAAAGATCTGAGAACCACTACTTCTAAGCAGTATCTGTGGAAAGACATTCTCTTTTCACTACTTGGGGCAACAGAAATTGACTTAAATTTTTCATATGAAACTCTTCTTTTCAAGCTCCTGAGTCTTTCCGAAGTTCTTTGCTTTATATGTACATGCATGCACAGCACAAGCTGGGAACCTCTTGAAGGGCAGAACTATATTCATGTTGAGGTCCTATCCCCCTTGCCTAGCACAGTGCCGGGCACATAGTACAACTGAGTAACTCATGCATAAAAGAATTAATGGTAGGTTACGTGTTAAGGAATCTTAATCTTTTCAGCATAAAGTATGTTTGACCTTTGTAAATGCTTACTCATTGATAATGATATTTCGTGGAAAAAGAAGATTTCCCTAATTTGCTCCAAAGAGCATAAATTAAAACTTAAAACATTTAACATTATCTAATGTTAACTTAAAACATTATCTAATGTTCAATTATTTACTATACAAGAGAAAAGTCATGGGAAATAGATGACAGATGAAACGATTTAAAAACATAGAAAAGCCATTCTTATGCTATTGCCATTATGCTTTCTAAGTAAATGTGGTAATGATGATTGGTGCTAAATTCACATTCTTGGAATTGAAAGTCTGTGTGTCCACTCAGTGAACTGTATAATGGAAGTGATGGGTACTTACTTCCCTACTCACTGCAGTAATGTCCATCACTCTGATGTAAAAGGAATTGATTAATTTCATTTATAAGCCATGTTTTTGTAACTACTATATATGCAAGTGGTGATTGTAGCATACCCAGGACTAAATTTAATATGAGTAAATTATTTCCCAGTAGCTATCAATTATTGATTTTTCATTTATCACTTTTGAATTATGAAACCCTGCAGATGTTTGAGTAGAAAGAAGTAAACTTTATTAAAATAATATTTAATACAGATATTAAAGTCAATGGTACTGCTTTTCTCATTTTTATATGCTTTATATCAAGACCTCATTGCTTATGAAGCTATCTATATGCAGCATTTTAACTTGGAACTTTTGAGGATATTAAATGGATGAGAAAAAAAATGGGTGAACCTTTGCTCTATAAATTTTTCTTCAGGGCCAAATACTATATTAAATATTTCAGGCTTTCTAGGTCATATGGTTTCCATCACAATTACTCAACTCTGCTATTATAGTATAGTGAAAGAAATTATAGAAAATATGTAAACAAAGAAACATGTCTGTGTTTTAATAAAATTTTATTTACCAAAAAAATAACGCAGATTAGATTTGGATCATGGGCCATGTTTTTGCAGACCCATGCTCTAAAATGAGAACTAAAATCATCCCTCTTCTCAGCCTATCTTTAATTTTTCTTTGAGAATGTGCTCAAATCCTGTTCCCTGTCTCATCAGCTTCCCTTCATTCTCTCTGTCCCTGTTGTTTGTATTATATCCTGTTATCTTCTAAAATGAAGGTGTTGTTTTACCAACTACTTTTGTTAGCCATTTAAGTGTATAGATTGCTTTCCTCCTTCTTTCTCTCTTTTCTTCCCTCCATTCTACCATCCCTCCTTCCTCCACATTGGTTCCTAATAGGGAAGCCAGTAGCTATTTTGTTGCTAATAATGAATTTAATTCTTGACTGCCCTCATAGGAGATATTATAAGAGTAATTATTTTATTTAAATTTCTCAGGCACTAACATAGTAGTCATTAAGTGCTCATTGCTAATGAAGAGTTTAACATTTTTATCATGAAAATTTGTAAACATATAAGACCAGGGAGACCTGTTAGGCAAAAGATGAGAAAGGCCTAAACTACAGTAGTGATAGAAAGGAGATATAAAATTAAAGACTATTTAGGAAGTAGAATCAACATGATTTATTGGCAGGTTGGCCATGGTGGGTGAAGGTGACTCCTAGGTTTCTCAGATCCAAATTGAAACCAGGTATTTTCACTGCCTTGTCCTAGGCAGTTCTAAGTGGGAAAGAACTTGAATGGGCATAGCAAAGTAAGTGGTGTCTTAACTAATTATCTCAACACTTAGGAGATTTTTGATGTTTGTTTATAATAATGGTTATCTTATCCTCAGGTCATTCAACTGCAAATTATGTAAATAGTTCAAGTTATTTTTAGACATCTCTGTAAGTAAGCTTCCTGCTAGTACTCTGCCGGACAGATTTTATGCAGTTTTTGTTTGTTTGTTTGTTTGGCAAGACTCCTCTGTTCTTTCAGAAAAATCAGAATTTTCAGCTTCCAATTGTGTTTGTGGTTTGTGGTATTTTTATTCTTAAATATTGTAGATGCTTTCTTTTTATAATTCAAAATTATAAAAATATCACTTATACAAATACTACTGTAAGCTCCTTCCATTTTTTCTTACCCCTCTCCTTCCTTTCTCAAGCCTTGTTGGTCTACTCCGTGGTAGGCGTAGTGTTAGTTCTAACAGAGAATTCTGTAAGAATAAAATACTCTCTTCCATCAAGGGGTTTTTCGTATAAAAGAAGATGTGAGACATATACATGCAACCAGAATATATAACAACATGTAATGATGAGTTACCAAAGAAATTAAAGTGGCTTGAGTTGGGGAAATATTTCTTTCAGCAGATTGGATACATGAACCCAAAGGGAGTTTGCCTGGGGCCCTGTGTGAGTTACAATATCTGTGTTCCTTTGGCCACCTGGGTCTAGTGGTATCAGTGTCCTGAAGAGGTCGCCATGCTTCCAAAAATGTGTAACCTATACTGGGAGATGGAAACCTGTGAAATGATCTTTGCCAGTTTTCTTTACCCACAGATGTTGACAAGAGCAGGGTCCAGCCCTGCTGGGTCTAGAGGGTATTCTCTACGGGTGCGGAGATAAGAGACTATAAAAATAAAGACATGATACACCGAAATCAAGAGAAAAAGAGTTCAGCCCAGGGGACCACTACCACCAGTACACGGAGACGGGTAGTGGCCCTGAGTGCCTGGACAATCTGACTTTTATTGGGTACGAAACAGGAGGGCAGGGTAAGTAGGGTGAGTCCTTCACAGTTATTGATAGGGTCAAGCAGATCGCATGTCTAACAAACAAGGGGCCCAGAGCTTGCAAGTAGCTGAAGCAGGGTCAGCACTTTATGTTATGCCCATCAAGTAAGAACAAAGGCTTCAGGCATTTTGCTACTTCTTACTATCTACAAAAGAGGAACCAGGTGCAGCAGTAGGGAGTGAAAGCAGACACAGGCTGTAACCAAATAGCACAGCACCAGATGGAGACAATTAAACCCCTGGGTAGCTGCGGGTTGGGCTCACTGGTATCAGTCCTTCCACAAGAGTGTCGGGGAGTGGAGTGTATTCGGACTCGCCCAAGGACAGGAGATGTTCCCTTCTGTGGTTTGCTGAGTAGCAGGTGCTTCCCCAAGCACTGGTGCTACTGCAGAGATTTTAGATGCCCTCCAGCAACCCTTATGCAGGGTGATAGAGGGCTTGGTTTCAGCATTCAACAGGTTGTTCCTGCTGATTGCCACCAGACTGGTATTAATGCTCTTGCTTGTGGCCACATTCCATTGTGTCTGCTATCAGTCCCTGACCATAGCAACCCGAAGTTCCTAGATAATCATGCATAAAGTACAAGAAGGCTTTAATCAAGGCTTAATGTTCAGTAAGATTAATACCTAATCACTCATGCTACTTATTCCTAACTATATTCTTCTTTCTATATTCTATTTATGGAAAAGGAACTGGCCGAGGCTTCAGTCTCCTGCTTTTGGCACTTATGAGACTTTGCACCCACAGACAAGCAATGTAGTAGTATTGACTCTAGACTTCAGTTATAAAAGAATTATTGTATCTATAGCCTTTGTTAAAAACTTTGTTTCTGTTGCTTCCTAGATTGTCTGTTTTCCGTTTTTATGGAGAATGCTCTGTCAGATTACCAAAAAAACAAAATAGCAGTGTCAATGTATTGCTTCATTTCTGTTTGCCAGTATATTTTGACAATGTGTGTATCATCAAAAATGTTGAGGAATCAATGATTCTTTCAGTTCTAAAGCCCACCTGGTGAAGTAAACCAAATCTGTGTCAAATTATTCATTAAAAATGTTGCTATTTTGCCTTATTCTGTTGACATGTTGCTTGTGCTGATGTCATTGATTGTAGGCTGCCACCGTATTTCAAGATAATTGTTACTGATGCAGCATGTCTTCATACACATAAAACATTTGCATTGCATTTTGCCTACAGGATGTCACTCTTTGTAAGTAAAGACAAACAAGTAGTTTAAAGACAAATGGCATTTTTAAACATAATGTTATTTTCTACTTTTTGTATGAATGAAAATTATCAGCAGTTCAGAGTAAAGACTGAAGTGAAATGAATAATTTAAAATTACATATTTTTGTGATTATGCTTTTTAAAAAGGACAAAGAACAGAATATGAATGGAATTTTTAAGTTTATGATTTTGCTATTTTCTGTCATAAATGTCAGAACTCTTGGAAGAGAACGTTTTGTGAGACAACTTGTCCAGGCTTTTAGCTTTCCATTTCGTCCTTCATTTGAGATTTTACCTTTATTTTAAGGGACTTTGTTGACATTATTCTTTTTCAGATATAGTATGTTAACTCCATTATACTCATAATGTTAGAATTCAGAAAGGTTCTTTTTCCTTCAGGAATACATTCTAGAATGGCAAACCAGAACGATTTAATGACCTTTACCATTAAATGTTTAGTCTATTTAAGTCTATTTCTCTACCCATTGCATGAAATCATTGTATAAGATTCTGTGGGTCAGAAGAAATAGTGATTACAGAGTCATAATTCATGTGTTAGTAATTCTCTATACCCTGTAATTCTACTATTTCATGTGAAACAGGGAAATATCAAGCTCTTATAAACCATAAGGACATTGTTGCATACTTCTATCATTTTGTGATAAACTCGTGTCATTCTTCTGTAAAATAAGGCTTCTGGAAATAAAATTTTAAATGCCTAAGTTTTTATAATAATTAGCTGAATATTATTTTGATTTCTTCCCTAGATAGTGAAATTTGATGATAGCTCTACCTCTCAGCCACTTAGCAAGGGATTTTTCATAAGGAGGTACTATATCAAATGTTTACTGACTGAATGATAATGTGATAATATAAATAAAAATAATGTATAAATGGTGAACTATACAAATAGCTATTGTTATTACTTTAATTGTATAGGATCAGACCTAGACGCTAATTGGTTAAAATAAAAATAGAAAATCAAATAATTATGTTCTCCGAGATAGATATACTGAATTGTAGCTGACAGATTTTAAACCCATGAAAAATACATTTCACATATTCTTACTTATTTTCTTCACTTAATATCATTGCACTCACATTTGCTTTCAAATTAAAAGCACAGTAATTATTTTGTGGCCTATGTCAGACTGAAATTTTTTAAATTAATTTTTTGTGTAGTAGGTATGTTTATTTATAGGGTTACGTGAGATATTTTGATATAAGCATACAATATATAATAATCACATCAGAATAAATGGGGTATCTCCCACTCAAGCATTTCTCTTTTGTTTTATAAACTATCCAATTATAGTTTTGGATAATTCTTTTTACACTGTACAATTAAATTATTGACTGTAGTCACACTGTTGTGCTATCAAATACTAGATCTTATTCATTCTATTTTTTGTGCCTAATAACCATAATAACCATCCACACTTCCCTACTGCCTCCCTCCCTCAACTTCCCCAACCACCCTTCCCAGCCTCCGGTAGCCATCCTTCTACTGTCTATCTCCATGAGTTCAATTGTTTTAATTTTTAGCTCCCACAAATAAGTGACAACATGCAAAGCCTGTCTCTCTATGCCTGGCTTATTTCACTTAACATAATGATCTCCATTTCCAGTCATGCTGTTGCAAATGACAGGATCTCATTTTTTTTTTTTTTTTTTTGTGGCTGAATAGTACTCCCATCGTTTGTCTGTCTATCTAGCTATCTCTCTATTACATTTTCTTTATCCACTCATCTGTTGATGGACACTTGTTTCCAAATCTTGGCTATTGTAAACAGTGCTGCAATAAACATAGGAGAGCAGATATCTTTTTAATACACTAATTTCCTTTCTTTTGGGTATATACCTAGCAGTGAGATTGCTGAATCATATACTAGCTCTATTTTTAGTTTAGTTTAGTTTTGTTTTGTTTTTTGGAACCTACAAACTGTTCTCCATAGTGGTTGTATTAATTTATATTTCTACAAAGAGTTTACCATGGGTTCCTTTTTTTCCACATCTTCACCAGCATTTGTGATTGCCTGTCTTTTTAAAAGTCATTTTAACTGGAGTGAGATGATATCTTATTTTAGCTTGGATTTGCATTTCTCTGATGGTCAGTGATGTTGAGCACTTTTTCATATGCCTGTTTTCCATTTTTATGTTTTCTTTTGAAAAATGTTCAGATATTTTGCCTATTTTTAAATTGGATCATTAAATTGTCTGAGCTCTTTCTATATTCTGGTTATTAACCCCTTCTCAGAAGGATAGTTAGCAAGTATTTTCTTCTATTTATCGCTACTTTATTGTCTTTGCTGTGCAGAAGGTTTTTAACTTGATGTGATCACACTTGTTCATGTTTGCTTTGGTTGCCTGTGCTTGTGAGGTATTACTCAAGAAATCTTTGATCAGCACAATGTCCTGGAGAGTTTCCCCAGTGTTTTCTTTTAGTGATTTCACAGACTGAAGTCGTAGATTTAAGTCTTTTTTCCACTTTAATTTGATTTTTTGTATGGCAAAAAAATAGGGGTTTAGTTTTATTTTTCAGCACATGGATCTCCAGTTCCCTCAGCACCATTTATTGAAGAGACTGCCCTTTCTCTAATGTATGCTCTCTTTGTCAAAAGTGAGTTCACTGTAGATGTATGGATTTGTTTCTGTGTTCTCTGCATTGTTGCATTGGTCTATGTGTCTATTTTCAATGCTAGTATGATGCTGTTTTGGCTACTATGGCTCTGTAGTATATTTTGAAGTCAGGCAATGTGTTTCCTACAATTAAATAAGTTCCTTTTGCTCAGGAAAGCATTGACTATTGTGGGTCTTTTGTGGCTCCATCTAAATTTTAGGTTTGCTTTTTCTGTGTTTGCGATGAATGGCATTGGTATTTAGATAGGAATTTCAATGAATTTGTTGATTGCTTTGGGTTTATGGACTTTTTAACAATATTGATTCCTTCAGTTCATGAACATAGAATTTTTTTTTATATTTTGTGTTCAGTTTCTTTCATCAGTGTTTTATAGTTTTCAATGTAGACATCTTTCACTTATTTGGTTAGTTAATTCCTAGCTATTTAATTTTATTTGTAGCTATTGTAAATGAAACTACTTTGATTTCTTTTTCAACTTGTTTGCTTTTGGCATACGGAAATGCTACTAATTTGTATACATTGATTTTTTATCCTGTAACTTTACTGAATGTGTTTGTCAGTTTTAACATTTTTTTGGTGGAGTCTTCAGGTATTTTCAAATATGAGATTATGTCATCTTCAAACAGGATAATTTGACTTTTTCTTTTCCAGTTTGGATGCTCTTTATTTCTTTCTCTTGTCTGATTGCTCTAGCTAGGACTTCCATATTATGCTGAATAACTCTAATGCAAGTCGGCATCCTTGTCATGTTCTAGTTCTTAGACGAAAGGCTTTCAGTTTTTCCCCATTCAGTATTATACCAGCAGTGGGTCTGTCACATACAGTTTTTAATATGTTTTGGTATGTTTCTTCTATACCAACTTTTTTTTAGGGTTTTTATCGTGATAACATGTTGACTTTTGTCAAATGAATTTTCAACATCAATTGAAATGATAATATGGTTTTTGTCCTCCATTCTGTTGATATGGTATGTCACATTGACTGAGTTGCATATATATTGAACCATCTTTGCACCCTGGTATAAACCTTACTTGATCATGATGAGTGATCTTTTTAATGTGTCACTAAATTCAGTTTACTCTTTGAAGATTTTTACATCAATGTTTATTAGGGATATTGACCTGTAGTTTTCTTTTTTTGATGTGTCTTTATCTGGTTTTGGTATCAGGGTAATAGTGGCCTCACAGAATGAGTTTGAAAGTATTCCTTCTTCCTGTATTTATTTATTTATTTATTTTGGAATAGTCTGAGTAGGGTTAGTATTCTTCTTTAAATGTTTGGTAAAATTCAGCAGCAAAGGCATCAGGTCGTAGGATTTTCTTTGCTGGGAGACTTTTTATAATGGCTTCAGTCTCATGCTTGTTATTGGTCTGTTCAGATTTTTTATTTCTTCATGGTTCAATCTTAGTAGGTTTTATGTATCTAAGAATTTATCTATCCCTTCTAAGTTTTTTAATTTATTGGCTTATAGTTCCTCATAGTAGCCGCTAATGATCCTTTGAATTTTGGCAGTATCAGTCATAATGTCTCCTTTTTCATCTCTCATTTTGTTTATTTGGGTCTTCTCTTTTTTTTTTTTCTGAGAGTCTGGCTAAAGGTTTATCTGTTTTATCTTAAAAAAAACCCAACTTTTTGTTTTGTTGGCCTTTTGTGTTTTTTTATTTCAATTTCGTTTATCGTCCCTGATCGTTAATATGTCCTGTAATTTTGGTTTAGTGTGCTCTCGCTTTTCTAATCCTATAAGATGCATCATTAAGTTGTTTATTAGAAATTTTTCTACTTTGTTGATATAGGCCCTTATAGCTTTAAACTTCCCTCTTAGTACTGCTTTTGCTGTATCTTACAGGTTTTGGTATGTTGTGTTTCCATTATCATTTGTATCAGGACATTTTTAAATTTCCTTTTTAATTTCTTCATTGATTCACTGGTCATTTGGGAGCATATTGTTTAATTTTCATTTGTTTGTATAGTTTCCAAAATTCTTTTTGTTGTTGATTTCTAGTTTTATTCAATTGTTGTCAGAGAAGATGTACTTTAATTTTTAATACCATCTTAAGATTTATTGTGCTTCCTAATATAAGGTTTGTCCTTGAGAATGATCCAACAGCTGAGAAAAAAAAAATGCGTGGTCTGCAGCCTTTGGATGAAATGTTCTGTAAATGTCTAATAGGTCCATTTGGTCTATATTGCCCATTAAGTCCAATGTGTCTTTGTTCATTTTCTGTATTTATGATCTGTCCAATGGTAAAAGTGGGATGTTGGCAGCTCTGGCTATTGTTGTATTGGGGTCTCTTTCTTTAGGTCTAGTAATATTTGCTTTATATAGCTGGGTGCTCAGTGTTGGGTGCATATATGTTTATACTTGTTATATATCTCACTGAATTGACCCCTTTTTCATTATATAACGACCTTCTTTGTCTCTTTTTATACTTTTTGTCTTGAAACCTATTTGTTCTGATGTAAGTATAGCTACCTTTGCTAGTTTTTGGTTTCTGTTTGCACAGAATATCTTTTTTCATCCCTTTATTTTCAAGCTATGTTTGTCTTTATAGGTGAAGTGTTTTTCTTGTAGGCAATAAAACATTGGGTCTTGTTTTTTTTTTTAATCCATTCAACCAGTCTATTTGTTTTGACTGGAGAGTTTAGTCCATTTACATTCAATGTTATTATTGATAAGTAAGGACTTCTGCCATTTTGTTATTTGTTTGCTGGTTGTTTTGTTGTTCCCTCTTGCTTAGTTTCTTCCTTCCTGACTTTTTTTTTAGTGAAGGTGATTTTCTCTGGTGGTATATTTTAATTTTTTGCTTTTTATTTTTTGTATATCTTTTGTATATTTTTAAATTTGAGGTTATGAGGCTTCCAAATAATATCTCATAACCCATCATTTTATTTAAACTGATGTCAACTTGTCACTGATTATATAAACAAACAAGCAAAGAGAAAACTAAAAAAAAATTATATACTTTAACCCCATTCTCCTGCTTTCTAGCTTTTTATTATTTCTATCTTTTTATATTATCAATCAAACTGAAATTTAATTCTATGATCAATGACTGCTGGGTAAAAGAAGGTGAATTTACATTTTCATCATTGCTTCTTTTGTCCGGAGAATATTTTAACCTGTTACTGAACATCTTAGTATCTGGTTATACTGTGGGCTTATGTTTTTCTATGTTTATATTTGTATGTTTACGTTATGTTTACATTTATAATGCAAGAAATATTAAAAGAGCATGGCACAGTGGCTCATGTCTGTAAACCCAGCACTTTGAGAAACCAAGGTGGATCACTCAAGTTCAGGAGTTTGAGACTAACCTGAGCAACATGGCAAAGCCAGATCTCTACAAAAAATACAAAAAAAAAAATAGCAGGGCATGATGGTGTGTGCCTGTAGTCCTGGTTACAGAAGGCTGAGAATTGACTGAGCCTGCGAGGTTGCAGCTGGAGTGTTCCATGATTATGACACTGCACTCCAGCCTAGGCAGCACAGCGAGACCCTGTCTCAAAAAAGAAATATTAAAAGGAACAAAAAACTAGGTGCTTGGCAGTTTTCTTTACCTTTGTTATAATAATCAGTTGGAAGGAAGGCTTTCAGTAACCAAATGCTGTTGGAAATTATTAGTAATATTTCCATTAAGTGGCTTGTGTTTAGACTGGTGCTTCTTAAGGCTTATGAACTTTCTTTGTGTACTTGTGAGATGGAAGAAGTTATTCATTAAACCCTTATGTAAATTGCCCAGAATGACTATGTGCAGCCTTCTCTCTTCCTCTGTATTCAGAAAGGAATCAGTTGTTCTTTGAAACATAACATCTGCCAGCTATACAATTAATTGTTTGTCATTTCTTAGAAGACAGAAATTGTTTAGTAGTTTTTTTTCTTTTTTGCTACCTTTTCTGTTTAACAGCAGCCTTAAATCAAGATCTCAAAACTGTGACTCTGAGCCAGTTATTTAATGTCTTGTAGAAGAAAAACATTTAAAGGAAGATAATATAAGATAACAACATGAACATTCCTTTTAAGATAGAAGTTGACTGCTAATCAGTAGGAAACGTCCTAAAACAAATGACTTTTTATTATTTCACGAAACTTGCTGTTCTCAAGATTCTAACACCCATGAATTAAAGATTTAGATTTAGAATTAAACATTATCTGTTTTTTTCCTCTTATCTACATACATTGGAACTCTTTAATAATATGGTAAATTCCAATGTTTTGTGAAGTATTATTTAGATAATTACATAATCATAAAATTACAATCACTGAAAATTGTGATTCAAACGTTTTATTTAGGTAAATGGTTTTATATAAGTTTACAGAATTTTTCTTAGAAGTGTCTTATATTCAAACCTGTAAACATCTGTGACTGAGTTCACTGTCTCTTCCTACTTCAGTCATATATATATATATATATTTTTTTTTTTTTTTTGAGAGAAGAAGAAAGAAAAAGGGGAAGAGAGAACTGAATTATTGCTCTATTACCCAGGCTGGAATACAATCTAGCAATAGGTATTAAAAATCTCTTTTATGCCGATAATTGTGCTTAACAACAGAGACAGGAAGGAATAAGGGAAGAAAATAACAACCAACCAACCAGGCAAAGTCCCTTGCCTACTTTGATCTCTTTCCCTCAAGGGGAAGGAGT
>CAUYLG010021354.1:0-48944 GCA_963573385.1 Cacajao melanocephalus | reverse complement strand
GAACATGATCTTTTAGCTCAGAGAAGTTTGTTATTACCCACCTTCTCAAGCTTGTTTCTGTCAGTTCATCAGACTCATCCTCCATCCAGCCTTCTTTCCTTGCTGGTGAGGTGTTGTGATCCCTTGGAGGAGGAGAGGCATTCTGGTTTTGGGTATTTTCATCGTTTTTGCCCTTGTTTCTTCCCATCTTTATAAAGCCTCACCTTCCTGGGACAGAGCACCTGGGAAAAAATGGTGGTTATGAGTTCTGCTGTAGCAGACTTAAACGTACCTACCCAGCAGCCCTGAATGGAACAACGGAGCTCACAGCTCAGCACTTGAGCTCCTATAAGGGACAGACTGTCTCCTCAAGCAGCTCCCTAATCCCCATATAACAAAAGAGACACCTCATAAAGGAGAGGTCAGGCTGACATATGGCAGGTATCCTTCTGGGACAAAGATTCTGCAGTCATTCTGGTGCCTTTTTTTCAGAGATGCCCTGCCCAGCAAGGAGGTAGCCTAATCACAGTCTGCCAGCACAGGCGCTGCTGAGCTGCCATGGACTCTGCCCAGCTGCTGTGTGAACTTCCTTGCAGTTTTATTTATAGGGGTGTAGTTAGAACTGCCTCAGTAATGGCAGTCTGCCTCAGTAATTGCAGACTGTCTCTGTAATGGCGGACTGCCTTGGTAATGGCTGACTGCCTCAGTAATGGTGGACTGCCTCAGTAATGGCAGATGCCCTTCCCCCCACAGAGCTGGACCATCCTGGGTCCAGCTGTGCTTGCTGTGAAACTGTCAGTCCAGAGTGTTTCAGATTGCTGGTCATTTTGGGGGTGGGATCAGCTGAGCCAGATCACCTGACTCCCTGTTTCAGCCTCCTTTTTTTCAGTTGAACGGATGACTCTGTCTCTCAGGCATTCCAGTCACCAGTTGAAACGGCACCCGGATTTGTATGAGTTTTTGTGCGGAGACCCACTGCACTGGCTGAAACAGCTGTGCTGGAGACTTGTAGCACTTTTCCGCCTGGGAATCTCCTGGTCTGTGGGCAGTAAAAATTCACTTGCAAATGCGGTGATCATTCACCCTCTGCATTTTCACTGGGAACTGCAATCCAGAGCTGTTCCTATTCAGCCATCCTGGATCCTCTCCTCAACTTGCATATATAATTGCATGCTCTCATATATGTATATGCCACTTTATATTCTGCTGGTTTTACTTAACATTATATGAAATATCTTGTTTATATTTCTACATAAACTTAACTATCATTTTAATGCCTGCATAATATTCTATCACATTACTATACCATAATTCATTAAACCAGTTCTCTAATATTAGACTTTTTCTTAGTGTTTCTTTCTTTCTTTATCTTGGTTAAAGTTACAAGGCATTTTCTATGTGTAAATATTTCTGCTGTTTTCTTATATTTCATAATTATTGCCTTTATTTACATGTACTTTACAATGAATATCCCATTTATAGCCTCTGTAGTACCTAGAACGTAAAGCTGTCTCTTTGTTAATCCAGGAACACTCAAAACAAATAGTTTATGGAAGGCAATGGATTTTGTAGTTATTTAGACTGTGTGCCTTTGGTGGATGACCTTGATTTAGTTGTGCAATTTTCATTATACAGCTGCTTTCATTCCCTTATATCCTACAATGCTTTCGGGCCCAGAAACAGTTTCTAGAATAGAAGCCATATGAACCAACAGAAATAACTGTCAGTCCCTATTTGAATTTCACCTGTAAGCTCAGTCCTTCCACCTTTGAGTTATATTGCTGACAGAAATGGGGAGACTAGGATCTGTTGGCCAAGTTTTGTCTATGCTGAGCCTATGTTATTCCCCACTTCCCCTCCACTTACACCTACTGCTTTGCCATTTTTTCCAATTTATAGTCTCCAAGAGTAGTGCTTGCTTCACCTTTTAAGGTAAATTTTAGGAGGAGGGTCCAAGGTCTCACCTTAAATATATGGTTCAAGGATGTGTTCGTTTGTTTTGCATTGCTATAAAGAAATACCCGAGGCTAGATGATTTATAAAGAGAAAAGGTTTATTTGGTTCACAGTCCTGTAGGCTGTACAAGAAGTGTGGTGCCAGCATCTGCTCAGCTTCTGGTGAGAGACTCATGAACCTTACAATTCTAGCAGAAGATGAAGCCAGAGCAAGCATGTCATGTGGCAAGAGAGGGAGCAAGAGAGAGGGGAGGAGATGCCAGGCTCTTTTTATCAAGCAGATCTCACAGTAACTAATAAAGCACAAACTCACTCATTACTGTGCACTAAGCCATTCATCAGGGATCCATCCCCATGATCCTAACACCTCTCACTAGGCTCCACCTCCAACATGGCGGATCACATTTCAACATGAAATTTGAAAGGCACAAATATGCAAACTATATCAAAGGGTATAACAGTCACCCAGGGTCAGACAATTGAAAGGACTTACTTCACATGTAAGGCTTTAATAAAGGCAAGTATAGCAGATGAAAGAAAATACAGTCAGTCAGCAGCTTACAGAGTCCTTTCTCAGTTGCAAAGGATGTGATTTGCATTCAGATTATGAAAAAGATATGTGCAAGATATCTTAATATCAAGGAAGCTAAGACACAAGTTTACTGAAGATAAATAAATCTGATCACAAATAAAATCAGAATGTAAAAATGATTAAACCAGGTGCAAACCATCAATCTATAGATCCTTAAACAATGTAGACAAGCCAGCACAGGATACTTCCAAGGGAATTTTGAACTTTGAATACCACAGTATAAATCATTAACCAGTACATTCCATCTTTATCTTAGACAAGGGTCAGTACCAGACTTTCAGACATCTCTGGAGATAAGCATTTATCTATCCCAGTCCAGGTGCAAGTTAATACACTATCCTCACATAGAGAGATAAGATATCTAAGTGTTATGAATTTTGAGGGGACAATATCAGTGTATTGAGGTTGTATCCTCAATACATTGGTTTCCTCCATCTGTCTCCAGTGCTTAAGGTGGTAAGTACTCCTGCTTAACATGAAGTTTGCTGAAGGACACGTGAGAAGTCTCACAAAAGTTGTTTGGGTTTATTTATTTTCTTAAGGTTGAGAATTTTCAATTTAATAAATCATTTGAACTTTGACTAATTTATTGAGTAGCTAGAAGAGGTTAGGATAAGAAAAAAAGATCTAGGAGCTATAATCAAAGAGACTCTCAGTTGCCACTGGAAAAGTGCTACAGGGCATCTTATAGCAGGTGGGTAAATAGCCATTCAGTTCACAGTCTTAGCCAACTCTGAAAGAGAAAACTATAGGGAAATTTTTCCAGCAGCTTTTCTGTGTACTTTCCTCAAGAAATCAGAGTTATTTACAGGAAAATGAAATGTAATGTAACACCACTCCTGTAATGGTGTTTGGCTGAAAACCAACTTCTGTGGCTTTTGTGTTCTGTAGCACTATATTAGTTTGCTAGGGCTATCATAATAAACTACCACAAACTGGGTGGGTTAAAAAACAGAAATTTATTGTCTCACAGTTCTGGAGATTAGAAATCCAAAATCAAGGTGTTGATAGGATTGATTCCTTCCAAGGGCTGTGAGGGCAGAATCTGTTCCAGGCCTCTCTTTTGACTAGTAGATGATCATTTTCATATTCACATGTTGTTCTCCCTATATGTGTGTGTCTGTCTCCAAATTTCCCCTTTCTATAAGGACTCCCATCATATTAAATTGGGGCTCACTGTAATGACCATATTTTAACTTGTTTACCTGTATAAAGACCCTGTCTCCAAACAAGGTTATATCTGAAATACTAGGGGCTATGAAGTTTGAGGAGACACAATTCATCTCATAACAAGCACATATTGAAAATCAGGCTGCTTATCAAAACAAAAGCATCCTTTTCTTTACACTCCTCTTCCTCCTCTTGACATGAGCTGTGTTCAGGATAGGCTGTGATTGATAGTGCTTCTGTCATGGAGGAATTATTTCCTCATGGCCAAAGTAACAAGAAGGTAGACATAACATAGTCTTCTGGCCAGGAATCAATTGTGACATAATTAGGGACCCATGTGGGTTTTCAAAACGTAACAACCAAGGCACCTTTGTTACAATGAGTGACCATTCAACGCTAAACAGTACATGAAGCCCTTTAGTTCTTAAAATGAACAAGGAGGATGCTTATCTATGCTTTAAGGAGAGAAGTTAAACAGTAAAACACAGAGCTGGTTGTGTGAAAAGATCAATAAAATTGACAAACTTCTAGCAAGACTGACAAAGGAAAAAAGACACAAATAACTAATGTCAGGAATTAAAGAGTATATTATTACACATCCCACAGACACCAAAATGATAAGAAAATACTTCAAACAACTTTACATTCATACATTTGACAACTTAGAGGAAATAGATCGATTTTTAGAAAAACACAAAGTACCTCAGCTCACCTAATATTAAATAGTTAATTTGAATTTCCTTATAACTATTTAAAAAATTGAATTCATAAAATTTTTAAAACTCCCCAAATGGAAACTCTAGGCCCAGATGGTTTCACTGGAAAGTTCTACCAAATGTTCAAAAATAATTAATACTAATTATATACAATCCGTTGTGGAAAATAGAAGAGGGAACACTTTTCAATTTTATGAAGCTATTATTGCTCTGACACCAAAAGCAGACAAAGATAGTGCCCAAAACTAAAAGTATAGATCAATATCTCTGATAATCTTTGATACAAAATTCTTCAACAAAATATTAGCAAACTGAATTCTATGATGTATAAAAAGGATTATACACCATAACTACTGGGTTTAATTCCAGGGATGGAAGCTTGGTTAAATATTTAAAAATAAATAATTGCATTCCACCATAATAACAAGGTAAAGAAGAAACATTACATGATTTTATCAATGGATACATAAAAAGCATTTAATAAATTTTAACACCCATTTATTATAAAGTCTCAGGAAAACAAACAGGACAACTTCCTTAAGTTGATAAAGAACATCTACAAAAACCCTACAGCTAACATTATACTTAATAGTGAAAGAATGAATGTTTCCCAGCTATGACCAGAAACAAAGGAAGGATGTCTGCTGTCACTGCTATTGTTCAGCATAGTGATGGAAGTTTTAGGCAATGCAATAAAGCAAAATAAAGAAATAAAAAGGCATACAGATCAGAAAAGAAGAAAGAAAGAAAATCTATTTATAAAAACTCCTGGGACTAAGTGAGTTCTTCAAAGTCACAGGGTATTAGATCAATACAACAAACAACAAAAATCAATTGCGTATCTATATGTTGATGAAAAACATGCAGAAACCAAAATTTAAGACAACATACTACTAAAATTGCTAAATAAGAGTTGAGTATATAGTTAACAAAATGCATATAGGGTCTGTTTGTGAAATTACAAAATGATGATAAAGATAAAGAAGACGTAAAGACATGAAGAGACATGCCATGTTCATGAATTAGGAGACTCAACACAGTGTAGATGTCAATCCTATCTGAATTTATATACAGGGTTAACAAATTTCCTATCAAAATTTAAGCTAGGTGTTTTATAGTCACATGCAAGCTTATTCTAAAACTCATAGGGAAAGGCACAGGCCCCAGAACACGTAAGATAATCTTGATAAAGAAGAATAAAGTGGGAGGACTTACTCTACCCAATATTAAGACTTACTTTATAGTTCAATAATCAAGGCAATATGGTATGGTGAAGGGACAGATGCATAGATCAATGGAATAGAATAGAGAACACAGAAATTACTTCCACACAAGTACAATCACCTGATTTTTGACAACGGTGCAAATACTATTCAACAGAGGAAGGATAGCTTTTTCAAGAAATGGTGTGGGAGCAATTGGCCCTCCATAAACAAAAAATGAACCTTACCCTAAACCTCACCTTATATAACTATTAAGCAAAAATGGATAATAGACTTAAGTGTAAAATGTACACTAAAAAAAACAAAAGAGAAAATCTTTGGGATCTAATACTAGACAAGGTTTTTGTAGCCTTGACACAGAAAAGGAGACACTGATAAATTGTACCTCATCAAAACCAGAAACTTTCACTCTGTGAAAGCCCATATGAAGAGGATGAAAAGACAGACAGTCTACAGACTGGGCAAAAATATTTGCTAACCACATATTTGACAAAGGACTATTATGTAGGCTATAAAGAAGTCCCAAAACCCCAAACAATCCAATTAGAAAATGGGCAAAAGGCTTGAAAAGACATTTCACCAAAAAGGATATACAGATGGAAAATAAGCACATGAAAAGATTTTCAACACTATTAGCTAGGAAAAGGCAAATTAATACTAAAATGAGATATCATTATACATCTATCAGCATGGCTAAAATGAATAAAAAAAATACATATAGCACCAAATGCTTGGGATGATGTAGACACTGAATTGCCTGCATTGCTGAAGGGAATGTAAAATGGTATAGGCACTGTGGAAAACAGTTTGGCAGTTTCTTACATAGCTAAACATGCAAATACCATACGACCCAGAAATTGTACTATTGATTATTTATTCCAAAGTTATGAAAACATGATCATACAAAAACCTGAACATAAATGTCATAACAGTTTAATTTGTAATAGTTAGAAATTGGAATCAATCTAGATGTCCTTCAAGGAATGAATAGTTAAATAAACTGTGGTATAGACACACTCAGCAGTGAAAAAGATCAAACTATTAATGCATGCAACAACTTGAGGAATCTATGAGAAATCATATAGGCCAGGTGCAGTGGCTCACACCTGTAATCCCAGCACTTTGGGAGGCTGAGGCGGGCAGATTACAAGGTCAGGAGATCAAGACCATCCCGGCTAACATGGTGAAACCCTGTTTCTACTAAAAATACAAAACATTATCTGGGCATGGTGGCACATATCTGTAGTCCCAGCTACTTGGGAGGCTGAGGAAGGAGAATCGCTTGAACCTGGAAGGCAGAGGTTGCAGAGAGCCAATATTGTGCCACTGCATTCCAGCCTGGGTGACAGAGAGAGACTCCATCTCAAAAACAAAAACAAAAACAAAAAAAAAAATGGAAATTATGCTGAGTGTAAAAAGCCAATCTCAAAAGGTTACATAATGCACTATACTATACTTACATGCTGTCCTGTACTATAACATTTTATTTTTAATTAACAATTATATATGTTTATAAGGTATCAATGTCAATATCTTGGTTGTGATACTATACTATACTTTTGCAAATTGTTATCATTGTTAGAAACTGGGTAGAGCATACAAGGATCTCTCCATATTGTTTTTTACAACTGCATGTGAATTTACAATTATATCAATAAAAATTTCAAAAAAATTTTGCAAAGCACTGAAATATACACTTCATCAAAGAAAATACAGAGATGGAAAGTAAGTACATGAGAAAACATTTAACATCTTTAGCTATTAGAAAAATGCAAATAAAAATGAGGAGATACCACTACACATATGTTACAGTGGCTAAAAAATACAATATCAACTGTTTGCAAAATTGTGACACACCTGGAACCTTCACCTGGAAATGCAAAATGGTACAGCCACTCTGAAATCATTTGGCAGTTTTCTTATAAAGCTAAACATACATTTACCATACTATTCAACAATTTTATTCCTTGGTATTTACTCCAAAGAAATACAAACTTATGTTCATACAAAAACCAGCGAATTAATATATATCACAGCTCTATTATAACTGCCCCAAACTGGAAGCAACCCATATACCTTTTTTCAAGTGTGAATAGACAAACGAACTGTGATATGCCCATGCAATGGAATAATACTCATCAATGAAAAGGAATAAATTACGGATACATAGAACAACATCAATGAATCTCAAAGGCAGTATGCTGAGTGAATGAAGCAAGTCTGTAAAGGTTACATGCGTGTTATTCTATTTATAACATGTTCTAGAGAGAGAAAACAGATCAGTGGTTGCCAAAAGTTGAGAGTGATTATAAAGGAATAGCATGAAGTCCTTTCTGAGGGGTAATAAAACTGCTCTGCATCCTGATTATGGTGGTATTAATAGATACATTAACTTATACATGTGCTAAAACTCATAGAAATACATGCCAAAAAGTCAGGAGGGAGTAGAAAAAATTCATATGGAACCTTTGGTAACCAATAGTCCATCGTAGTTATTTGTACTCAATTCTTTCAATGTCCCTGAGTAGTGACTCAGAGAATTGAAGACTCAGTAACTAGTTACCTACATATTTTGTCTTGAACTGAAGTGTCTATTCTGCCTGCCAGGTCATTTGAGAACAGGGAAATTGGAAATGAGGTTTCAGTTACCTTTTCAAAATTCTGGTTCCTGTCTTCACACATGACATAGAGACAAAATTACATGATAACTTTCTTATGTGGTGCAAGCTTCATTTTTCATGACCTTCTCTTCTTATCTAAAAATTGTATATTTCCACTGAATGCTTCTTAGTTTCCTTCCTATATAAGCAGTTTGCCTTCTTTAAACAGAATTTTATGCCCCACGAATTTTACAGAATCTTTTTAATTAGAGAACTTTTTCTATTAGAAAAATTGTATTGTTACAAGTAGTGACTTGAAGTCATATTTTTAGGTAGCCAAAATAATTCTTAAAATAGCTCATTGTGGTACAGAGTTTGAATGCATAAATATGATGAGTTTTTTTGGCTACAATTTAGACTAATTTCATTAAAACAGCAGTGTGGTTATTTATTTCCTAATTTTAAACCGTTTTCTTGTTATAGGTAGTTTCACATTAACCATTTTGAAATAAATTTGCACAGCATGAATAGTCAAGTATTTAGAAATATCACGAAAAGCATACAAATTTGTTGAAAACAACATCAAAATTACAGTATTCTCTTTCCCTCCAGTCTTCTACCCACTTTAACCTTGAAATGGGAGTATCACTGAAATAGTTTGCCCCCTTATAGTTGTGAAGCCCTGTTCTGTGTATACCTGCCACCTACTGGACCCTAAGGAATACTTTATTCAGCCGAGGAAATAGAGGGGTTACTGCTATCCTCAGTTAAAAGTGCTATTTTACCTCCTCACATCACTGCCAAGTGTTATCGCTGCTTTTAAAACCCCATGTACTCAATAAAGCTTTCATGAATTAATTGCCTGAGTAAAAAAGTTTTCCCATTACTATGTCTAAACATAAAACGTACATTGACTTTCCACTCACTAATTTCTCTATAAATTCAGTAACTCCTTACTTCCACATAATGCAGACACCTGAACATTATGCTTATTCATTCAGATAAATGTTTATTATTCAATTATCTATGTATCATAAACATATTCAGTCTTTCATGGTGCTGCATTGAAAGAAATTAACCACATTCCAGAGGAAGTTATGATCTGCCTTTCTCTGCCAAGCGTGGTTCCATTTATAAATGGATACTTAATAAATGCTTTCAATGGCTTATAAGGATGACTTTATACAACTGAAGAGGCAAATAGATTTTATAGCTGTGACAAGAGATACAGAGAAATTAAGAAATTATATTTCCAATAATACCATGAGCCATGGTCAGATCTGAATATAGAACTATCAAAATGTCTGGTCGTTAAGATGTTTAAGATTCTGTTAGAATAAAGCCTTTAGTATTGCTTTGATTATCCCAATACCACAGTAGTTTCAGGACATTAGTTTATTTTAGGGAAGGGCTGGCATCAAAAAATGATAAGCGTCTTTGAAATAAGGTTTGCTTGGTTTCTGAATGCAGTTTTACCTTTCCAGAAAGAAAAATAAACAGCTATGAGAAACCAACTGCAATAGATCCTGATCAAACTTGGTATTTACTTCAAAACAGATATTCTGTCCATAAACATCCACACCTAACTTGTGTGTTGAATGGAGCATATTGGAAAGCTTTCTATATGAAAGATATTTTTTAAATTAAAAGTGAGGGGATGAAAACAAATCGGTGATCATTTAAAACCTTGTGGCCATATGTGAACTGAAGTATTTCTGACCCTTAGAGATAAATTTTCCATTTAGAATCAAGTGTCAGGCTCCGCATATTTGAGATTTGCAGGACAGGAGGAAAACAGATTTCATAATTTTAACACATTTACTACAAAACATTTCCAAATATTGATCATTATCTTTTCCTTTGATTTTCTTCTCTGAATCTGTCTTACCTAAGCACACACAGGTTTTATAATAAAAGAATATGATTGTCTCAGCTGTCTCTCAAGACTAGGAGAGTGGCCATGCACTCATATATTACTCATTGTCTTTCAAGATCTCATAACTCGGGACAGCAAATTTCTCTTTGTTCTTCAGAACTAATTTCAGGCTTAGAGCACAGGAAACCCTCTGGGCTGCTACCATTTCTGAAAAGACAACTAAAGCAGTGATCATCTGGTAGATATGTTTAAATAAATCACTTGGCTTTGCTTTTTTCTTTTGCAAGATTATCATATCTTCAAGAAGATGGATTGAAGGAAATGATAAAGACAGGCTCTTTATTCATTCAATACAAGGGTCTCCAAAGGGGTCAGTCTTTAGTTTTGTGGAATGTTAACAGGGAAAACAGATCTTTTATAGTCAGGTTATAACAGTAGTTACTAGAAATGTGATTTTTGTGTTTTATCTACAATGGCAGATGTTGATTCCTAAGCTTTTAAATAAATCTTTTAAAAAATTTTCTCAGTCTTAGGAGGGCTCATCATTACTTCCTAAGAAGTACTTTACCTTATTCTAATTTACTTCAAATGAGATTGTAAAAATAAACATAAGTCCTTTGTCTTAATTTGGCCCCTCTCAAAAGCAGACTCTGAGGTGAGGACATGGGTACAAATTTGTTATTTGGAAAGTGAGCATAGGAAGCAGAATGAGAAAGTGAGTTAATGAGAAAATACAAAAGGAAAGCTAATGAAGTGGGTATTCATTAGCGGGTTATCACTGTGGGCAACTGGAGCTTAATTTTGCTAGGGCACTTCTGAAATATTACCTGGAGGAGGCTTCCCAAGGACTGTGGTGGAGGTGGGTTGGGTTGAGAGGGAGGCTGGAGCACTTATTCACAGATCTCATCCTTCATTGGCTGAGTTTGTCTCAAATAGCATGAGCTCCCTATACTTCCATGTTGTGCCTGCATACAGAGGCCTAAGTTTCCATGCTGAATAAAATCCTCAGCCTGAGAAGACAGACTGGTGATTGAGTTGGGAAGCTAACAAGTACTGATAATTGTCTTTATTTGCATCTGCAGGTGAATTTATGTAGGCCAAAAAAATATGAAACAGAGCATCAACAGTGTCTACTCTATACTTTGTTCTGTATCTAGAAGGGGCTTAGTGGAAGTTATTGACAATGAGAGGGAGTAATGCAAATACGCCTTTCAAATCGTTGAATGTGACCTATAAAGAAGCTGCCTTTTGACAAATGATCCCTGATCTTACTAAAAAGCATTAATGTTTACAAAAGTTGCCATTTGACCAGGTTTTATCCTTACCAATGGAGTTCCACTTGGGTCAAGATTCATAGTTAGCATTATATCTGAGTTGATGGTACAGCTGTGACTGTCCTTCCTCCAACTGCCTCTTTCACTGATGACCAATGATATTATTTAGCAAGAAGTACCAACTGGTGGAACTAACTGCAGGTACTAACTGGAGGAACTTTGATCCTTGCATGATTGCTTCTTTTGGTTGGAACTTTTGCATTATGGCTTAGTTATATTAAGTGACACCCCAAGAAACAGCCCTAATGAATCCACTATTTCATTTAATGTAGATGTGTTCTGAAGAAAACTGTCAGGTGCATTGCTTAATATGCCTGCTTAGAGACTCATATGAAAAGGTTATTCACACTTGAAAAGTTTTTTCCCCTGACACCAAATATGTGGTAACTTTTCCAACACAAATTCGCTAATTCTTTGACACAAATTGGGTGTCCCCCCACTTCAATCAAATGCAGACCCTACCTTTCTAAAGTTAGCACACACCCCACAAGTTCATGGCTCATTTCACAAGGCTGCCTTCACTTGAGATGTCAGTCACAAGTTCAGTGTTTCCACCCATACTTCTTATTGACAAGCCATAAATTTAGGGGTTCATACAATCCCTTCTTTAGATTCAATAATGCATTTGAATAACTCACAGAACTCAGGAAAGTGCTTTGCTATTAACAGTTTATTATAAAGGATACAACTCAGGAATAGCCAAATGGAAGATATGCATAGGGCAAAGTACGGGGTCAGTGGGCACAGAGCTTCCATACTCGCTGAGCACACCACCTTCCCAGCATACTCAGCAACCAGAAGCTTCCTGACCCTGTCATTCAGACATTTTTATAAAGGTTCCATTATGTAGTCATGATTGATTAAATCATTGGCCATTGGTAATTGAACTCAATCTCCTGTCCGTCTCCCTTCCCCAAACATGGTAGAGGGATATGGTGAGGGGGCTGAAAATTTCAACCTTCTAATTGTGCCCGCATCCTGAAGCTATTTAAAGGCCCTTAGCCACCAATCATCTCTTTAGCATACAAAAATACCCATCACTCAGGAAATTCGAGCAGTTTTAGAAGCTCTATGCCAAGAACCAAGAACAATGACCAAATACTTATTTTGCATTACACCACAATACATTAATACCAGGTAAAATGTTTATGCCCCAGGTAATTGAAATTTTCCCCTCCCCATGGAAAGGGAAACTGAAATGGAGGATGTTACCATTTTTGGCCATTAAGGACTTCGGAACCAAATTTGTGTATTACATGGACTACTACTTATTTATATTCTAAAGCCTCATCTCCATATATTTATTTTTTTAAAAAAATTACTAGCTAAATACAAATATAGTCTTATGACTAGATTTATACAGTGAGAGTTGTAGAGAATTAAATGTGAATGTTCCATTTACTGTGCCCCAACACTCAACAGTCTTACCTAACTAAAAGTAAGCAAATGCATCATATGGATATATATATATTTTAATCCTTTTCTATGTATGCATACAGAATAATATGTATATACTTATATATGTTTATGAATATGAATAGACTCATGCTATTAACTTTCAAACACATGTGCATACAGGTATATATATATTTCTGTCTTGAATTTGTTTACAAAACAACATATTAGATACTATTCCTTGCCAACACATACAGAACTTTCTCAGTCTTTTTATTATTACATAGTATGCCAAAGTAAATACTTTTCATCATTTAACTGACCATATCTCTAATGATGGGTATTTAGGTTGCCTTTAAGTATTTACTACAAATGATTTTATAGTTATACATGAGGCTGGCATGAAGTTGAACATTTGAAGTTGGCATTTGACCTGTTTTCCAGAACTTTTTGCGTATCTTTGAAATGTCTAGAGAATTAGAGTTTCATCTCCTTAATTTAGAATTCAGGCAACTCACCTCCACAGGTTCCTTTCAGCTAGGGCACAATCATGTGACTTAGGCCTACCCCTGCTAGAGTTTGATTGGTGAAGAGCAGCTTCCCTGCTTAATCCACTTTCCTAAAGAGGATTATAATGATAGTGACAGGAGGCAGCCAAATGCCTAGGCAGATGGGGCGGGTACCTGGTGAAACCCCACTTCAAGGCACAAACAGCCTGAAGGCTGAAAAGCCAGACTGCTGGTCCCAGATGTCAATAGCAGAGACTTCTGTGTGACAAGGGAGATAGCAACAGGCAAGTTGAGTTCCTGGTATGGAAGTAGTGACTTTGGGGCTAACAGCAGCAGTTACTTCAGTCAAGGCTAGTAGATAGCAGCTGTTCAATCTGCAGCATCTAGGGTTTGGTAGCAGCAGGAGAAACAGCTGTGTTTTTCTTCATTATCAAATTCTGTAGGTTGCTTTCTGGCATTGACCATGGAAACTTAGCCTAAGACACTCTCAATAATTCTATAAGCTATCCAGTACCCTTTTTGAAAAAACTCTCTTTCTGCCTAATCAGCCAGTCAGTGTCTGCTTTTATATGCAGCTAAGAATCTGGAAAGATACAGAAATTGGAACCAGAAATTGTTGTAGACAACAGAACACTTAGGAAATGGGGAAGTTTTGTGATTGGTTATCTGGCACGGCAGCCATGGAAACATGCTGCTCAGCTTTCTTTCAAGAGTACCTGCTCCATAAGCGTGAACATAGTGACTGACAGCATCCAGCTGCTCTTCCTCCCACCCAATGCCTGAGCATGGCAGAAGTACTAGGGCCAGCCCACTCCTGTCTTAAACTGGGATTCCTTTAAGAAGCAAACTTTGGTTTGGGGAGTTCCTTTCAGCCAAGTGGAAATGTTCTCAGAACTGCCCTGTGGTCTGAGGCTCTTCCTATCCAATTCTTCCTTCTTTCTCCTTTTTTCACACTTGCATCACAGACTGAAGCCTCTCACCTCCTAAAATGCTCCCTCTGCCTTTACCCTTCATAGGCATCGCCCCCTATAAATCTCTCACCCCTGATTCCATCTTGGCATCTGCTTCTCAAAGAACCTAACTGATACAGGTGGTACTGACAATGGGCAGGAAAAACATGTAAAAATGGGATTTGGCCACTGGCTCACTAAGTACCTGGCTGAAAAGGAAGACACCATACTGAGTGCCTCTATAAGAGCATGAATAGTCCCAGATAGAATGTGCAACCCAATTGTTGACAATTTAACCTATAGTGATCTGGGAAAATTTCCCAGTGGAGGGGAATGCCCTTGCTGGTTTGCTGATTTAGGCATTTGAAAAAGACAGGTAAAACAATACCTGTAAGAACAGGAGAGTTGACTTGATAGATTAAGTTCGATTGACATCCTGCAGAGAGATAATGGAAGTCTGCAGGCAGTTAACAGTTAAAGACTAACTATGAGAGCCAGAGTGCCTCTGTTGTTGCTTGAAATAAACCTTACCTCCTGCAGCAGAAGAGCAGACAGGCATTAACAGGAGTGGACACAAGATCTGATTGAGCTGCAGAATTCCAGAGGCATTTAAATGCTGAGCCAAGGCAAGCCTGTTATGTGAACTTGTAGCCCCTGATAGGGACAATCTGAGCCCCTGAAACATGAAATATCAGGATGGATGCATTTGAGGATTAGGGCTCTGCAGACCTCAGTGAACCCTTAGAGCTTGTAGGGATAACCATTTTCTCTTAAAACTAGCATTTCCCCCATATGGGAAGATGCTGCAGGCTTTTGCCCTGTAAGACAATAGGTGGCACACATCAGGAGCTGCTCCATCTCCTCTCCTGGCTGTTAGGCTTATTACTAAGGTTAAGTCTCAGTATAACCTATATGGAAAAATGCTGGGTCTGATAAGGGAATAAAGAGATTATTATACACAGTAGGAGCTTCAAGAATTACTTAGCATGCACTAGCAGGAGCCAGAGAGTATTGTGGAATAGGATTTTAAGGTATTTGAAAGAAACTGTAACATATGACTAGGTAAGAAAAAATTAACTCACTTGGGAACACTTTTTCAGGACATGAAATTTCATGACCTGGCAAGGACCTTAAGGGATGGAGCAACTGTACAGACAAGTTAGCTTTTAGAAGCCTGGAAGAAGTGATAGGCAACAAGGATCAACTGAAAACTGCCCTGGCAGATAGTACAGAAGGGAATGAAGAGACTGAGGAAAGTGGGCACACTGGAATAAACATATTACATGAGAACAGAAGAGTCACCATAGGATTATGTTTCATGAGAGGGCCCAAAGGGCATCCCCTTCCACCCAGGCCATCAGGAATGTGCTGGTGAGATGGGCACCAGTATCACTGAGTTCAGTGGTAGTTATCCTCTTCAAGCCAGGGCAGACAGTAGGCAAGACAGTGACAGAGCTGGGCTCACTGATAATTATAGGAATTATGGCGCCTTGAAGTAATAGAGCATATATATGAATAGAGGAGGGCATAAGTGCAAAGAGTTTTGCATCACACCTTAAGGATCACCAGAAAGCATTTACCACAGAAGAGTGACTGAAACACCCAACAGACAAAATGTCTTGGCCAGTTGATGTTAAGCAGCCTTCATCATTGGCTATGATGATTCAACAAAAAAGCTCCCCCTGCCTATGCCTGTTTCCACCCCGATTATCCTTCACAGGAATCCCCCACATCCCATTTCTGACCAAATCTATCGCACATCTAATTCTATCTGCTTGCTGGGACACCTGGTTAGTATTAAGAGATTGGACTTAGCAATTCATAGCACACAGCAAACAACCTCCTAAGTTACCACCTATGATCACTAAAAATAAAGTACCTAGTGAAGGGACAGCTTTGAGGGATACAGTAACTACTTCCAAAAAACGTGAATAAAGGCAATGAGGAATTCAGAGATTGTCAGGGTGATCTTAAAGTTCTAAATTCTTGGTTTAATGCAAAGACTTAAAATGATAGAATTTTTATGACCATGTTAAAGAGTCTCTTGTTTGTAGCTGCAGAGAGGAAGTGTCTGAAAACCATACTCAAAAAGTTTGGAAACATAGATTGGGAAATTAATATCATTTAACTCATAGCTTCCTCAGGTCTCATATATCTAAAAAAAAAGATTAGCAAAAAATGGAATGCCACAATTGGAACACTGTCATATGAGAGGATTCAAAGAGTACTGCATCTAGCATCGTGCTTCTCCCATATTGTCTTTTGACTTTGCTCATGGTATATTTCTCCCATGTGAAAGAATTTTTTGAAGAGTGTTTATAGGTTCCAATTTATCAGTCTTTTTATTGGCTGCCTTTGAATTGTGAGTCTTAGACCTTCATATACCGGTTATAAAGTAATTGACTCAAGCTTTCTTCTAGAGTTTGTGTGATTTAATTTATTTTTACACTTAAATATCTAATCCATTTGGAATTCATTTTAGTGTGTGGCATAAGGAATGAACCCAGTTTTATTTTTTTTAAATGACTATTTATCTCAACCCAATCTAAGTCCCTCTTCTCCTTAGTGATGAAAGACGCCACCTTTATCATATCCTAAATTGCCATATGTTCTTGAGTATATTTCTGGACTGCTCTGTTCTGTTCCACTGTTCTGTCTGTCTTCTCATGTGCCAGCACTAACAGTTTTAATTATAGAAGAGTTATAATATGTTTTAATAGCTGGTAGGATTCGTTCAGCTCTTTGCTCTTCTTTTCCAGGGCTTCCCAAGATTTTTGCGTGTTATTTTTCTAAATAAATGTTAAGAATCAATTTGTTGATTCTTATCTTGTAAAAAGCAAATATTTTATTGTTATGCACACACACAGACAGACATATAAACAAACATGGAGAAGATTTTATTTCTTCATTATATTGAATCATACTATCCAAGAAAAAAGCTTTCTTTGCATTTGTGTGTCTAACTTATATCTCTTAGTAGTTGTACTAACATTTTCTCACACAGGTTTTGTAATTTTTAATTGTGCACTTATAAGTATTTTATCATTTTGTTGTTATTGTAAATTGGATTATTTCTTCCATTGCATCATTTTACTAGTTGTTTTTATTGATTTTTTAAATTAATTTCATATCCTACTAAATTATCCACTTGTTTTACTATTTGTGTTAGTTTTATCATTGTCTTCATGGGTTTTCCAGGTAAACTATCTATCATATCATCTACAGATAGTGTTCTTTTATTGATTCAGTTTTATACCTCTAGCTGTTCTCTTTTCTGATTTCTAATAATTACAATAGAATGTTAAATAGCAGAGGAGATAGTGCCCATTAATGTTTCATTCCTGACCTGTGAAAGAATGTCTGCTATTTCCTCATTATATAATTTGCTTGCTTGCTTGAGGGACACACGCACACACACACACACACACACACACACACACATTTAAGGCTATATGGCCTTAAATACTGATCAATAAAAACAAAAAATGCATATGGATGAATTTGAATCTATAAGATGAACACCATCATAATTTAAAAGGAAGCAGACTGGAGGAATCAATAAAGATAAAAGGGTGTATGATTGAGGTAGAAAACAGAGAAACATTAGGAATAATAAACCAAAATTCTGGTCCTGTAAAAGTCAATAAAATAGACAAACCACTGACTAACTTAGTTAAGAGAAAAGGAGGGAAATCCAAAATATAGAAAATAAAAATTAATAAGGAGGAAATAAAAATGAGGTGGAGAAAAAATTTTGACTGTGAGACTGCTTTTCAACATTTTATGCATAGAAACTTGAAAACCTAGATGAAATAGATTATTTTATTCTAGGAAAATACAGTCTACCTAAATTAACTTTATTAGAAATAGCACATTTAAACGACAAATTTTTTGGTTTAGTAGAGGATAGATGAGTAAGCTTCACAAAGTAGATTGTTGATGTTTTGATGGTGATGCAAGTTTGTTTTTACCCCTCAAAGCTCTGCTGCTCTGGTAGCACCAATAAGCATATACCATCTTGAATCCTGTTCTCAATTTCTCAGAAAGGAAAAGACTGGAAGGTTTCTTCCCCCTTGAGGTTTCCATATCCTTTTTAGTATTTCCCACTGTTTCTCACCCTTCCGATCACTCATGCCACCACCACCAACACAGCTATCCAACACATCGTGGTATCTACTACCAGCTTTTCTGTCATTTATCTATTAATTTGACAAATATTTATTGAGGTTCTGAGATGTGTGCTCAGACTGGGTGTAGGAAGACACAAAAGACATGATACTCATTTCAAGTTGTGTTCCCCCCCCAAAAAAAAGCTCTGACATGGAGATTAGCATGTAGAAACTTTACTGGGAGTAATCTTGAGATAAGTGTCTATGAAAGAAGAGAAGAAAGCAGGATTGGGCAGAGAGCAATGTTAGGCTGTGACATGGTAACAAGAAAGACCTCAGCCAAATCGATGGGGAGCTCTGAAGCTGGAATGGCCATATAAAGTCCCCAGTATAGAGTTGTTCCCAGTTGAGGTGATGAGGCTGGACTCTTATATTCCCAAATCAGCCAGTCATTGGATACAGGCTTCCCCTAGAAGGGAGGTGTGATCTTGGGTGAGGTATCTCTCTCTAGCCAAAGGTAATTCTTGGAGGGAGGGCTGACAGCTGAGGGTTGAGTGACTGCAGCACTTCCAGCATGAGGGGAAATATGTCCTTCAGTCCTGAAGGAGGCATCTGGTCAGCACATCACAGGATCCACTACAGTCCCTTTCCAAAAGTAGTCACTGTCTGGGTTAGGGAGGTGGTGGTGGTGTAGACAAACAAATAGATGGTAAGTCTTCACTGTGGTCCAGTCTGATTTGGTCAGTGCCTACTGAGCTGCCTTTGCTCACAGTACTTCTGACATCAAATATGTGGGTTTTTTCCACAGCAACAACCAGTTCTCAACTCTTTGGACACCAACTGGGCATCCTACAACTGAATTAAATTCTAACACTAACTACTCATAGTGTCAGACTAAAAGTTCTAAGACCTCAGTCACACAGAATTACCCTCACTTCAGACGCCAGTAGCAAGTATTGGAGGCCCAGAGTACCCATACTTCGGCCCACCTTGGCTGTAAAATTGGAGGTTCCCACACCTCCCCCTTTTATATTTGACAATTTGCTAGAATGGCATAGAAATCTGGAAGACATTTTACTGTCACTGGTTTATTAAAAACAATACAATTGAACAGCCAAATGAAGAGGTACATAAGGCAAGGTCCAGACATGTCTTAAGCACAACTTTGTCTCCATGGATTTTGGAGACAAAGTTCTGGCACATGAATATGTTTGCCAGTTCCAAAGATCTCCAAACCCTGTTGTTGAAGGAATTTGTGGAGATTTCATCACCTAGACATGATTGATTAAATCACTAGCCAATCTTCAGGCCCTCTTGACTCTCCAGAAGTAGGGAGTGGAACTAAAAGTTCCAATCCTTTAATCAGGTAGTTGGTTCCTTTTGTGACCAGTCTCCATCCTGAAGCTATCTAGAGCTCAGCAAGAGTCACATTAACAAAAAGTCAGGTATGGTTGAAAGTGACTTGTAATGAATAATAAGACACTCCTATCACTCAGAAAATTA
The DNA here is from genome assembly GCA_963573385.1 of Cacajao melanocephalus. Taxonomy (NCBI): domain Eukaryota; kingdom Metazoa; phylum Chordata; class Mammalia; order Primates; family Pitheciidae; genus Cacajao; species Cacajao melanocephalus. Next base: position 29,033 of record CAUYLG010021354.1, on the reverse strand, counting down.
GAAGAGTTTTAGGAGCTCTGTGTCAGGAACCAGGGACAAAGACCACATATATATTTCTACACTTATCTCTCAGCCTTCAAACCTACCCCCTTCACTACATTGTAAACACACTGGCCTTCCCTCTGTTTCTGTAATAAGCCAAGTTTTTTTTCTCTTTCCTTTTTTTATTGGAGACAGAGTCTTGCTCTGTCAGCCAGGCTGGAGTACAGTGGGCACGATCTTGGCTCACTGCAACCTCAGCCTCACAGGTTCAAGTGATCCTCCCACCTCAGCCTCCAGAGTAGCTGGAACTACAGGCATGCACCACCATACCCAGCTAATTTTGTGTGTGTGTGTGTGTTTTTTTTTTATAGAAGTGGGGTTTCACTCTGTTGCTTAGGCTGGTCTTGAACTCCTGGGCTCAAGCAACCCTCCTGCCTTGGCCTCCCAAAGTGCTGGGATTACAGGCATGAGCCACCACACCTGGACACCTAATGTTGATATTCTTTATATTTCAGAAGCTGAAATATATACATTTTTACATGTGTAAATGGAATTCTCACATTTAGCTAACTGACAATTTTTTTTTGAGACAGAGTCTTGCTCTGTCACCCAGGTTGCCTTGCAGTGGTGTGATCTCAGCTCACTGCAACCTCTGTCTCCTGGGTTCAGGTGATCCTCCTGCCTCAGCCTCCCACGTAGCTGGGACTATATGCACCCACCAGCATACCTAGCTAATTTTTGTATTTTTAATAGAGACAGGGTTTCACCATGTTAACCAGACTGTTCTCAAACTCCTGACCTCAAGTGATCCACCTGCCTCGGCCTCCCAAAGTACCGGGATTACAGGCATGAGCCACCACACCCAGCCTGATTTGCTTTCCCATTTGTCTCTCTAGTTGTGACATACTGGTTTTTCAGAGCTAGCTTGTTCTCATTAGTCAGTTTGAATCCAGTTTGATGAGAAGGTGAACAAATGTTAGCTTCTTAATAAGGTGTTCCCTAACCACCTACTTTTTTGCCCTGCAACAATAATGAGAAGAACAGCTAACACTTTCTGAAAACTATGTGCCAAGCAGTCCTCAAATCAGTTGAAACAATCCAAATTAACTAATTTAGTCCTTACAACAACTTTGTAAAGTAGCTACTATATTCATATTTTATAGATAAGTAAACTATAAAATGAAGCACAAGGGTTTTAATTTGTCTCAGGTCTTAGCAAGTAATGACAGTGCCAGGTCTGGACCTCAAGCAGTCAGTCTCCAGCATCCATTCCCTTAACCATGACATTATGCTGCCTCTCCTAGCCACTAACATTTAAAAATTTTTAAATTTTCAGCCAGGCGCGGTGGCTCATACCTGTAATCCCAATACTTTGAGAGGCTGAGGTGAGTGGATCACCTGAAGTCAAGAGGCTATTTTTCCATTTTCCTCTTCACTTGACTTTTGAGGCACTGAGGGAGAAATGCAAACAACATATTTGTCAGTAGTTAATATACTGTAAACCATTCCAAGATGGTTGTCACTTGTAAGCAAATTCTGTGCTGGAATTAGAGCTGTCTAGCACTTTGGTATGCACAGGGAGTAGAAGCATGAGTGAAGGAAGTGCCACTTAGACAATGCTGTTTCACTTGGAGTAGATACCACTTCACATGAAAGTCAGTTTCCCTCAGACTAAGTGTATATGAGGACGGGGGATTGATGAGAGGTTAAAGCATACCTGCATGTATCAAAGAGGAGAGGCTAGATTATGCTATATGACAAACACTCTCCAGATTCTCAATGCTTAAAACAAGAAGTTATTGTTCCCATTGCATGTTCACTGTAGGTCAGCAGAAGGTTCACATCTATGCCATCTTCAGTAATCCAGGCTGAGGAAGCCTCTACTTCTGTTCTCACATGATTGCTGAGGGAGAAACAGAGAATGTGGTGAACTGTGCACTGGTTCTTAAAGGTTTGAACCAGTGCACAGTTCTGAAGTGCACACATTTCTTCTGCTCACATTTCATTGCCTGGAGCAACTCACATGTATCCATCTAACTTCAAGGGTCAGAGAAATTCAATTCAATGATATACCCAAGAGAACTGGTAGTGTTTGGTAGCTGGATGACATGATTTGGATGTGTATCCCCACCCAAATCTCATGTTGAATTGTAATCCCCAATTTTGGAGTAGTGGCCAGTGGGAGGTGATTAGATAATGGGCAGATTTCCTCCTTGCTGTTTTCATGATAGTGAGTCGGTTCTCATGTTATCTGGTTGTTTAAAAGTGTGTAGCGCTTCCCCATTTTCCCTCTTTTTCCTGCTCCAGCCATGTAAGAGATGCCTGCTTCTCCTTCACCTTCTGACATGATTGTAAGTTTTCAGAGGCCTCCCCAGCCATGCTTCCTATAGAGCCTGTGGAACTGTGAGCCACTTCAACCTCTTCTTTATAAATTACCCAGTCTCACGTATTTCTTTATAGCAGTGTGAGAATGGACTAATACAGAAAATTGGTACCTGGAGTGGGGGCATTGCTATAAAGATATCTGAAAATGTGAAAGTAACTTTGGAACTGGGTAACAGGCAGAGGTTGGAACAGTTTGGAGGGCTCAGAAGAAAACAGGAAGATGAAGGAAAGTTTGGTACTTCCTAGAGACTTGTTAAATTGTTATGACCAAAATGCTGATAGTGATATGGACAATAAAGTCCAGGCTGAGGTGGTCTCAGATGGAGATGAGAAACTTTTTGGGAACGGGGGAAAAGGTCACTTTTGTTATGTGTTAGCAAAGAGATTGGAGGCATCATGCCCCTGCTCTAAAGATCTGTGGAACTTTGAACTTAAAGGGGATGATTTAGGGTGTCTGGTGGAAGACATTTCTAAGAAGCAAAGCATTCAAGAACTGACCTGGCTGCTTCTAACAGCATATGCTTATATGTGTGAGCAAAGAGATAATCTGAAAGTAAAACTTACATTTTAAAGGGAAGCAGAGCATAAAAGTTTGGAAAATTTGCAATCTGATCATGTGGTAGAAAGGAAAAACCCATTTTCAGGGGAGGAATTCAAGTCGACTGCAGACATTTGCAAAAGTAAAGAGGAGCCAAGGGCAAATAGCCAAGACAATGGAAAAAAATACCTCAAATGTATTTCAGAGACCTTTGCAGCAGCCTCTCCCATCACAGGCCTGGAGGCCTAAGAGGGAATGATAATTTTGTGGACCAGGCCCAGGGCCCTGCTACCCTGTGCAACCTCAGAACACTGCTCCCTGCATCCCATCTGCTCCAGCTCCAGCCATGGCTAAAAGGGTCCCAGATATGTCTCAGGTTGCTGCTCCAGAGAATGCAAGCCCCAAGCCTTGGTGATTTCCATATGATGTTAAACCTGTGGATGCACAGAGGGCAAGAGTTGAGGCTTGGGAGCCTGGGCCTAGATTTCAGAGGATATATGGAAATGCCTGGATGTACAGGCAGAACTCTGCTGCAGGAGTTGAGTCCTCATGGAGAACCTCTACTAAGGCAGTATGGGAGGAAAGTGGGTTGGAGCCTCCACACAGAGTCCCCACTGGGGCATTGTCTAGTACAGCTGTGAGAAGAGGGCCACCATCTCACTATAATAGACCCCGGAATAGTAGATCCACTGACAGCTTGCACTGTGCACCTGGAAAAGCTTCAGGCACTCAATGCCAGCCTATGAAAGTAGCCAAGGGGGCTGAATCTTGCAGAGCCACAAGGGCAGAGATGCACAATGCCTTGGGAGCCCATCTCTTGCATCAGCATGGCCTGAATGTGATAAAGGAGATTATTTTGGATTTTTAAGATTTAATGACTGCCCTACTGGGTTTCAGACTTGCATGGGGCATGTAGCCCCTTTGGGCTGATTTCTCCCTTTTGAAAGTGGTGTATTTACTCAATGCCTGTGGCTCTATTTTATCTTGGAAGTAACTAACTTGTCAATTTTATTGGCTTATAGGTGAAAGAAACTTGCCTTGTCTCAGATGAGACTTTGGACTATGGACTTTTGAGTTAATGCTGAAATGAGTTAAGACTTGGGGGACTGTTGAGAAGGGATCATTGTATGTTGCAATGTGAGAAGGACAGATTTTGGAGGGGTCAGGGAGGGAATGATATGGTTTGGATTTGTGTCCTTGCTCAAATCTCATGTTGAATTGTAGTCCCCAATGTTGGAGGAAGGGCCTAGTTGGAAGTAATTGGATATTTTCTTCCCATTACCCAGTTCCAAAATCACTTACATATTTTCAGGTATCTTTATAGCAATGCCCCACTCCTTGGTACCAATTTTCCGTATAAGTTCATTTGTGTTGATATAAAGAAATACCTAAGTCTAGGTAATACATTAAAAAGAGGTTTAATTGGCCCGTGGTTCTGCAGATGGTACAAGAATCATGGTGCCAGCATCTGCTTCTGATAAGGACACAGAAAGCTTGCAATTATGGTGAAAATCAAAGGGGAAGCTGGCATCCCACATATGGAGAGTGGGAGCAAGAGGGAGAGAGTGGGGAGTTATCACACACTTTTAAGCAACCAGATAACAAGAGAAGTCACTCACTGTCTTATGGACAGCACCAAGCCATTCATGAGGGATCTACGCCCATGACCCAAATACCTCCCACCAGGTCCCACCTTCAATATTGGGGATTATATTTCAAAATGAGATTTGGAGAGGACAAGCATCCAAAATATATCAGTAACCAAGTATTATGTCCCAATTCTGGGTTTTATTGTGGTTTTTAAATTCTAAGTTCTTTTACAGTTCTACTTTAAGACACAAAGAAAAATATTGAGAAATCCGTATGTCCTGCAGAATCACTGGGTCATACTCTGTATTATATTATGACAGACTTGCAAATTTTGATATATTGTGCACCCATATTTTAAAGCTTCTTATAATGAAAATTAATTTAACTCTAAATTTTTATAATATTTGGTGTATTGCAACACTAAGAGAAATAAGTAATTTTTCATTTATTTGGGAGGAGAAATTTCCAATGGAATAAGTAAATATTTGGTTCCATTCTCTTTTAAGTTAGACTTAAATTATCTGAACTTTCATTTTTCCTATATTGTAGCATTTCATTTTGTCTCCTGATATGATATGATTGTGTGCATCCCTCCCAACAGTTAGATTTTTGGAGACAGAGACTGTTTTATATTTTTGTCTGTGCCTCCAAATGACCCTTCCATTGTGCCTTACCCATTCTAGGTACCTGATTCAAATTTGCTTGGCTGATTAAATAAATATTTGTTTCTTTTGAGATGACTTCAGCACAAGTTGGGGAAAACAGGATGGAGTCTGGATGGTCTCTTTCTAAGCAAAATGGTTAAACTCTTAGAAATGATAGTGAATAACCATAAACAGTTTAGAACCCAAGGGGGCACCTAACATAACCTGAACTTTGGGGAAGTAAATTAGGTTTCTGACCTCTCCAGCGTCAGGCCTGGGGAATAAATATTAGACAAGGAACTCTGCAAAGTTGTCAGGAGACTGTCCAAGCTCAAGATGAATTGATGGAGCCAGGGCTTAGCACCTGAACATACCAGCAATGATCCAGCCAGTGGAGAAAGAACATTTGGGGAAGCAGGTTGAAAGAACAAAACTTCTTAGTATGTAACATGCTGTCAATTGAAGACAAGGCTTCTGTCTTTCTTTATATATAAGCACAAAAATATACCCATGTCTCAGTAAGAGGATAATAGAAATAACTTCTTATAGAATTTGGGCTTTGGTTGGATGATTTGGAGGAGGGTCTGAGAAAGCAAGAGTTGATTCTGTTGGATATTGCAAGAAAGTGGGGACAATTCTATGATTAGGTGTTTCATGGGTGGCACAGTGACCTTGATTTTGTCTTTGCTTAGACAAATTTATGAAAGTGGCCTTGTTTCATTTCATTTTATCACTGTCTCGGAGTAACCTTGTCTGTGGTTGGTGTTCTGTGAGATTGTATGTCTCCAAAGAAAGAACAAAATAGCCTTGCCTTGAACATCAGACTAGCTTATAAATAACATAGAGGTCTAGCTGTGAATGTCAGATCAATTCTGGATGTGAAAGCCTGCTTTTTTCTTTCTCACTCATTATGCTAGTAGGCCTGAAAGCAAAGCTGGTGACAAGTTGATACTCATAACTGATTTAAGATGTAAGAGACTGAGGAAGAAGGTGGTTTCTGACACTACACCCTAAGCATAAGTTGCTTCTGCATATATTAGGTGTTTCTGTAATTTGTGGGAATATCCTTAAATAAAACCAGGGCAACAGCTGAAAAGCCCCAAATCCCTGTCAATTTAGGTGTAGATAAAGCTGACAAGAAGCAAGAAGCACCCTGTTATAGACTGCTTTCTGTTCCCCCAAAATTTATATGATGAAGCCCTAATCTCCAGCGTGATAGTATTTGGAGGTGGAGCCTCTAGGAGGTAACTAAAGTTAGATGAGATCATGAGTGTGGAGCCCTCATAATGGGATTAGTGCCCTTATAAGAAGAGACACCAGAGAGCTTGCTGTTTCTCACTCTCAGAAGTCATGTGAACACACAAGATGGTGGTCATGTACCAATCAGAAGGAGAACCCTCATCAGAACCCAATCAGACTGGCACTGATCTCAGACTTTCTGCCTCTAGAACTGTGAGAAAACAAGTGGGCTGGGTGTGGTGGCTCATGCCTGTAATCCCAAGACTTTGAGAGGCCGAGGTGGGTAGATCACTTGAGGTCAGGAGTTCAAGACCAGCCTGGCCAGCATGGCAAAACCCCATCTCTACTAAAAAATTCCAAAAAAATTTGGCCAGGTGTGGTGGCAGGCACATGTAATCCCAGCTACTCAGGAGTCCAAGGCAGGAGAATCACCTGAACCTGGGAGGCAGAGGTTGCAGTGAGCCAAGATTGCACCACTGCACTCCAGCCTGGGCAACAGAGTGAGACTCCATCTCAAACAAATGAAAGAAAGAAAAAGAAAATGAATGTCTATTGTTTAAGCTACCTATTTGTGGTATTTTGTTATGGCAGCCCTAGCTGACTAAGACACATCTATAGGTGTTACATTATTTAATTATGTGGGATAATTCTATTTTGTCCCTGAGTGAACCACCAGGCCCAGGTGGTAGGGTTTGTAACTACCTCATCAGAACTGAGAGTTAAGCTGCTTATGAAATGGTAATCAGTGTTACAATATAAAGCTAAGTTTGAAAAATAGGATGGTCTTGAAATTATCTGAATTGACTTTCCACCTCTCTTCATGGTTCTAAAAACGGAGTTTGAGCTGCAACAGACTCAATATTTTGCTAGATTTTACAGGAATTTCCCAGGTGAGTTGAGTGCCTGAAAAGCACTGTTTTCCTATAAGACTTCCCTGGGATCAGGAGAGTCATTTTCTTCACCCACATTCATCCCTCATTTCGTTTAAACACAAAATAACATCAAATGACTGAGTTTAAACCATCCCGTTTTGTTCTAAAACACAAAACAAAATCTGTTTATTCTTGGCTTCTCAGGCAAAGTGAGCTTTTGGTATTTCCTGACTTTGTATTAGTCAGAAGTGCTACTCCCATTTATCTGTCATCTTAAGGATAGGCAAAAGAAATGAGCAGCCCTAGTAACCTGAAAGGAGGGGCAACAGAGGACATCTTTTAGTTTAGTTTAGTTCATTTTTTAAGATGAAGTCTCATTCCATCACTCAGGCTGGAGTGCAGTGGCACAATCTTCGCTCTCTACAACCTCTGCCTCCTGGGTTCAAGTAATTCTCCTATCTCAGCCTCTGAGTAGCTGGGACTACAGGTGTCTGCCACCACATCCAGCTATTTTTTTTTTGTATTTTTAGTAGAGACAGGGTTTTACCTTGTTGATCAGGCTGGTCTCGAACTCCTGACCTCAGGTGATCCACCTGCCTCAGCCTCCCAAAGTGATGGGATTATAGGCGTGAGCCACCGTGCCCGGCCATCCTTTAGTTCTTAATCTTGGTAAGCAGGGTCTTCTAGAACTGAAGGTTGCAATTCTGGTGTGAAGACCATTTCTGCTTCTTGAGGAAACTTTGGTTTCCTAGCACCTTCCCTGGCCCCATCTTTTTCACTGGCCTCCAATCTGATCATGTTCTTGATTGAGCTCAGCAGGTGGCAGCCTACTAAGGGTGCCTACGTACCCACACTCCTCCGCTCCTGCTTCAACATACATATGACACAAAAAGTCATATTCACACATCAGTAAGAAAATGCCCTCATCCCTTTTCTCTGCTAAATTTAGCAAATGAGGCTTTGACTCTCCTGCTAGAACTAGTTTGCAAACTCCAACTCTTTACCCTCAACTGCCCTCCCCATAGTCATGAGTTGTGACACTCATTTTCACAGAATATCTTGTCTTTTAATTACATGTATGTCATAAATGAATGTAATAACAGAATTACAGACTTAGAGAAATAATCTTATATGACCACTATAATATACCTCAATTGCCCAGTAAAGTCCTTGCCATATAGAAGATACATAATAATTATTGACTGCATAAATGAACCCATGATTTTTTAACTGAAGCAACTGAGGTTCACTGATATATCAAGTTTCTTACTCTGGCAAGTTAGTGTAGAACCTGTATTTTAAACTCACGGAAACATTTGTAGTGTTCAGTTAAGGGTCACAAATCATTGAGAGGGAAACAAAACATTTTTGTTTTTTCAATTACTGTTCCCAACTGTGCTCTCAATCTCTTCTTTCTTAGTGAGGAGTTTAATAATGTCTTAATTTTATGCCTTTCCAGCCACTTTCAGTTATTCATTCAAGGTTCCATTATTCAATCCTGTTCATTTTACAAAGTCAATGCCATATTCAGTCCAAAGCTTTTTTCTTCAGAGGAAAAGATAAATTTATGTCACTATCAGCTTGCATGAAGGGGGTTCCAAGACTGAAGATGAAGCAAGATCCACTCTTATAACCACCTTCCACTTCATCTTCTTTGCAATAACTTGTACATAAAAGAGTGAGGAAAGCCCAATATGCCATTACATAATGGTTCATGGTGGGGTTGCTTTCCTTTCCTTGCTTAGTGCTAATTGCCACTCTGACTTGGATTTGGATTCTGTGGGCAGGCAGTAGCTCTCATAAGCCACACTGATGAAGACTCTGTCTTATGCTGCTGCCCTAGGACATTGGTCAGCTGCTTCCCCAGGCCATAGGTCAGCTGCTTCCCCCAACATTCTGCTAAAGTTCATGACTCTGCCACATGCAGTGATAATCCCCAACAATGTTATAGTCTTTAATTTCTTCAGTGGCTCCGAAGTCTAGGGCCTTTGAAAAGAAGAAGAAATGACTCTGATCACAACATATCAATCTTCCTAAGGAAGAGTTTTTCTTTAAGACTTCTTATTTGAATTTATGGGGGAGAGGAATGGTCAATTCTGCCCAATAGTACATTTCAGCAAGCCATAGAGGGAGGCAGCAACATCTAACGTTTAGTCAGGATTGTGTTCTGTTAGGTGCCTTGAATACACACACACACACACACATACATATACGTATGTGTGTGTATATACACAATGCAAATTTATAATGGATATATATGTTTATGTTATGGTATATGGGTGTATATGTATACACACATTCACCTTATATACACACACACGTGTGTGTGTGCACCTGTATATATGTATTCAGTGAGTTGGGATAAGAAAAGGAGAACCATCAAATTTTGCTGGGTGTTGTGTGTAATGTAGATTCATGGCTTCCCTTTCTCCAGTTTTTCCTATTTATTTAGTATGGCTTAATTTTCTTCAAGTAAAAAGGTTCTGAGATTAATCTTAATCAAAATAAAATGTCAAATGGAATCTTTTTAATAAGGAAAGAATTTGAGAGTATTAAAAGAGGAAGACAAAGTGAAAAGCTCTATATATAGAAATGAAAGATGACGAATGGTAGCAATGAAGGAAAGTAAACGTAGACCTGGGTGGGATGAATGGTATGAATGAGCTAATGCTGAGAGGGGCTGGATATACTAGGACTTTATGTTTATAAACCTTCTGTACTAGATCCTAGAACCTATGAAAGACAGGGGAAAATTAGTATTTAAATTCAATAGTATTCCTACCTCACCATAGTAGCAAAAATTAAGAACTGTAATAAAACAACAGAAGGTGAGGACGTGGATCAAAGAGAGCTCTTATACATTGCTAGCATGAATATAAATTGGTACAACTTCTTTTGAAAGTAATTGAGTATAATCTAACAAATCTGAGCATGTGCACATCTTATAGTTTAGCAATCTTACCTCTAAGTAGGTATAACTAAGAGAAATTCTCACATATATGTTCTAGAATATATACCACATTTTTTAACTTTAAGGGGTACATGTGCAGGTTTGTTACATGGATATATTGCATAATGTTGAAGTTTGGGGTACAATTGATCATGTCACCCAAGTAGTAAACAGAATACTCAACAGATAGTTTTTATACCCTTGCCCCCATCCCTCCCTGCTTTTGGAGTCCTTAGTGTCTATTTTTCCATCTTTATTCCATGTATACTCAGATTTCAACTGCTACTTATAAGTGAGAATACGTGGTATTTGATTTTCTTTTTCCACATTAACTCAGAATAATAGCCTATAACTGCACTTAGATAGCTGCAAAACACATAATTTCACTATTTTTCATGGCTGCATAGTATTCCATGGTGTATATATGCCATACTTTTTAGGCATTCCACTTTTGATGGGCACATAGGTTGATTCCATGTCTTTTATGTTGTGAATAGTACTGTGATGGATATTCAAGTGCATGTGTCTTTTTGGTAAAACAGTTTATTTTCCTTTCAGCAGATACCCAGTAAAGGCATTGCTAGGTCAAATGGTAGTTCTGTTTCAAGTTCATTGAGAAATCTCCAAACTGCTTTATGCAGGGGCTGGACTAATTTACACTCCCGCTAACAATGTATAAAAGTTCCCTTTTCTCCACAACCTTGCCAACATCTGTTGTTTTTTGACTTTTTAATACTAGCCATTCTGACAAGTGTGAGACCATATCTCATTGTTTTGAGTTGTATTTCTCTAACGATTAGTGATATTGAGCATTTTTTCATATGTTTGTTGGCCACGTTTTGTCTTCCTTTGAGAAGTCTCTGTTTATATCCTTTGCTAAATTTTTAATGTTTTTCTGTTTTATTCCTTGTTGATTTGTCTAAATTCCTTATAGATTCTGGATATTAGTCCTTCGTTGAACACAGTTTACAAATATTTTCTTCCATTCTGTAGGTTGTTTGTTTACTCTGTTTATAGTTTCTTTTGCTGCAGAGAAGCTCTTTCATTTAATTAGTTTCCAATTATCAGTTTTTGTTTTTATTGCATTTGCTTTTGGGGTCTTCATCATAAGTTCTTTGCCTAGGCCACATCCAGAAGAGTACATCCTAGGTTTTCTTCTAGGATTTTTATACTTTGAGGTCTTATATTTAAGTCTTTAATCCTTTTGAGTTAACTTTTGTATATGGTGAAACTTGAAAAGGATCCAGTTTCATTCTTTCTACATATGGTTAGCTAGTTTTCCCAGCACTATTTATTGAGTAATTTGATGCTTCTGGCTTTTTTTTTTTTTTTTTTTTTTACTTTGGCTATTCAGACACATTCTTTGGTCCCTATAAATTTTAGAATAGTTTTTTTTTTTTCTAATTCTTTGAAAAATTGCATTGGTAATTTGATAAGAATTGCATTGAATCTGTAGATTGCTTTTGGAAGTATAGGCATTTTAATGATATAAATTCTTCTAATCAACAGGCATACAACTTCTATTTATTTGTGTCATCTATGATTTCTTTTTCAACAGTATTTTGGAGTTCTCCTTATAGAGTTCCCTCACCTCCATGGTTAAAGGTATTCCTAGGTATTCTATTTTTGTATGTATGTGCCTATTATAAATGAGATTGTATTCTTTTAAAAAAATTATTCATAATTTTTCTGAGTAAATAGTAGGTATATACATTTTTGGGGTACATGAGATGTTTTGATACGGACATGCAATGTGTAATAATCGCATTATGGAAAATGTGGTATCCATCCCCTCAAGCATTTATCCTGTATGTTACAAACAATCAAATTATATTTTTTAGTTATTTTAAAATGTACAATTAAGGTATTAATGACTGTAGTGACCCTTTTGTGCTAACAAATACTAGGTCTTACTCATCCTTTCTAATTTTTTGTACCCATTAACCATCCCCACTTCACCCCGCCACTCCACAACTATCCATCCCAGCCTCTAGTAAGCCTCTTCTACTCTCTATATCCATGAGTTCAATTGTTTTGATTTTTAGATCCCACAAATAAGTGAGAATATGCAACGTTTATCTTTCATGCCTGGCTTATTTCACTTATACTGACCTCCAGTTCCATCTATGTTGTTGCAACTGACAGGATCTCATTCTTTTGTATGGCTGAATTGTATTCCATTGTGTATAAGCAGCATGTTTTCTTTATTCACTCATCTGTTGATGAACACTTAGGTTACCTTCAAATCTCAGCTATTGTGAACAGTGCTGCAACAAACATGGGAATGCAGATACCTATTCGATGTACTTATTTCCTTTCTATTGGGCATATACCCAGAAGTTGGATTGCTGGATCATATGGTAGGTCTATTTTTAGTTTTTTGAGGACCCTCCAAACTGTTCTTCATAGTGGTTGTACTAACTTACATTCCTGCTAACAGGGTACAAGGCATCCCATTTCTCCACATTCTCACCAGCATTTGTTATTTCCTGTCTTTTGGATACAAGCCATTTTAACTGGAGTGAGATATCTCATTGTAGTTTTGATTTGCATTCCGCTGATGATCAGTGATGTCAAGCACCTTTTCATATGCCTGTTTGCCATCGGTATGTCTTCTTAGAAATGTCTAGCCAAATCATTTGCCCATTATTTTGATTGGATCATTGGATTTTTCCTAGAGTTGTCTGAGTTCCTTATATATTCTGATTATTAATTCCTTGTGAGATAGGTAGTTTGCAAATATTTTCTCCCATTTTGTATGTTGTCTCTTCATTTTATTGATTGTATCCTTTGCTGTGCAGAAGCTTTTTAATTTGATGTGATCCCATTCATCCACTTTTTTTGTTTTGCCTGTGTTTGTGGGGTAATGCTCAAGAAATCTTTGCACAGACCAATGTCCTAGAGATTTTCCCCAGTATTGTCTCTTAATAGTTTCATAGTTTGAAGTCTTAGATTTAAGTTTTAATCCATTTTGATTTGATTTTTGTTTATGGTGAAAGATAGGGATATAGTTTCATTCCTCTGCATATGAATATCCAGTTTACCCGGCATCATTTATTGAAGAGACTTCATTTTAAACAGTGTATATTCTTGGCAATTTTGATAAAAATGAGTTCCCTGTTGGTGTGTGGATGTTTTTTTCTGGGTTCTCTATGCTATTTCATTGTTCTGTGTGTCTGTGTTTATGCCAGTGCCATGTCATTTTGGTTATTAGAGCACTGTAGTATAATTTGAGCTTAGGTAATGTAATTCCTCCAGTTTTGTTCTTTTTTCTCAGGATAGCTTTGGCTATTCTGGGTCTTTTGTGGTTTTATGTAAATTTTAGAATTTTTTTTCTTTTTTTAACTTTTAATTTTGGGGGTACAAGTAAAAATTTGTTACACAAGTAAACTTCTGTCATGGGGGTTTGTTGTACAGATCATTTATCACCCAGCAATTAAGACTAGGTACCCATTAGTCATTTTTACTGATCCTCTCCCTCCTCCCACCCTCCACCCTCCACCCTCCCAAAGTTCCCAGTGTGTGTTATTTTCCTCTATGTGTTCATGTTTTCTCATCAATTAGCTCCCACTTATAAGTGAGAACATGCAGCATTTGGTTTCTGTTCCTGTGTTAGTTAGCTAATGATAATGGCCTCCAGCTCCATCTGTGTCCCTGCAAATAACATGATCTCATTCTTTTTGTGGCTGCATTGTATTCTGTGGTGGATATGTACCACGTTTTCTTTATCCGGTGTATCATTGATGGGCATTTAAGTTGATTCCATGTCTTTGCTATTGTGAATAGTGCTACAATGAACATACTCGTGCTTGTGTCTTTATAATAGAATGATTTTTATTTATTTGGGTATACAGCCAGTAATGGGATTGCTGGGTCAAATGACGTTTCTATTTTTAGGTCTTTGAAGAATTGCCCCCTCCCCACCGTCATACACAATGGATGAACTAATTTACATTCCGACCAACAGTGTATAAGCATTCCTTTGTCTCCAGAACCTTTCTAGCATCTGTTATTTTCTGAAATTTTAATAATAGCCATTCTGACTGGTGTGATATGGTATCTCATATTTGATTTGCATTTCTCTAATGATAAGTGATGTTTATCTATTTCTGTAAAGAATGTCATTGGTGTTTTGATAGATACTGTACTAAGTATGTGGGTTGCTTTTGGTAGTATGGACATTTTAACAATGTCAATTCTTTCAATCCATGAACATGGCAAATCTTTTCATTTTTTGGTGTCCTCTTCAATTTCTTTCATCAGTGTTTTATAGTTTTCATTATAAAGATTTTTCACTTCGTTGGTTAATTCTTAAGTATTTAATTGTATTTGTGGTTATTGTAAATGGGATTACTTTTTAAATTCAGATTGTTAAATTTCACTGTTACCATATAGAAATGCTACTGATTTTGTATCCTATAAAATACCGTATTTGTTTATTAGTTCTAACTGTTTGGTGAAGCTTTTAGGTTTTTCCAAATATAAGATTATATCATCTGCAGACAAGGATAATTTGACTTCTTCCATTCCAGTTTGGATGTCCTTTATTTTCTTTCACTTGTCTGATTGCTCTAGCTAGGACTTCTTGTATCATGTTGAATAATAGTGATTAAAGTAGGCATATTCTCCATGTTTCAGATCTTAGAAAAAAGACTCAGCTTTTCCTCATTCAGTATGATACTAGCTCTGGATCTGTCATATATGGCTTTTATTATGTTGACATATGTTCCTTCTATATGCAGTTTTTATAGAGGTTTTATTGTTAAGGGATATTGAATTTTATCAAATGCTCTTTCAGCATCAATTAAAATGATCATATGGATTTTATCCTTCATTCTGTTAATATGATGTATCACACTGATTAATTTGTATATGTTGAACCATTCTTGCATCCCAGAGATCAATCCCACTTGGTCATAATGAATGATCTTTTTAATATATTGTTGAATTCAGTTTGCTAGTATTTTGCTATAGATTTTTGCATCAATATTCATCAGAGATACTGGTCTGTAGTTTTCTTCTTCTTTTTTTTTTTTTTTCCTTGAGGTGTCTTTGTCTGGTTTTGGTATCAGGACAATACTGGCCTTGTAAAATGAGTTTGGAAGTATTCCCTCCTCCTCTATTTTTCAAAATAGTTTGAGTAGAATTGGTATTAGCTATTCTTTAAATGTTTGCTAAACTTCTGCAGTGATGCCATCAGTTCACTGGCTTTTCTTTACTAGGAGAGGTTTTATTATGGCTTCAATCTTGATACTTGTTATTGATCTGTTCAGGCTTTGTATTTCTTCCTGGTTCAATCTGGAAGATGGTTTATGTCTAGAAATGTGTTCATTTCTTCTAGATTTTCCAATTTATTGGCATAGAGATGTTCATAGTAGTCACTAATGATCCTTTGAATTTCTTTAGTATCAAGTATGATGTCTCCTTTTTCATCTCTTGTTTTATTTGTGTCTTCTCTCTTTTTTCTTAGTCGGGCTAAAGTTTTGTCAATTTTAACTTTCTAAAAAGTTAACTCTGTTTTATTGATCATTCTTATTTTTTTTCTTTATTACAATTTCATTTATTTCTGCTCTGATCTTTTTTTTCATTTGCTAATTTGGGGTTTTGTTTGCTTTTGCTTTTCTAGTTCTTTAGGATGCATCATTAGGTTTTTTTTTTTTTTTGAAGTTGTTCTTCTCATGTGATGTAGATATTTATTGCTATAAACTTTCTTCTTACTACTGCTTTTGCTGTATCCTATAAGGCTTGGTGTGTTTTGTTTCTATTGTAATTTGTTTCGGGAAATTTTTCAATTTTCTTCTTAATTTTTTCATTGATCCACTTGTCATTTAGGAGCATATTATTTAAATTCCATATATTTGTATACTTTCCAAAGTTCATCTTATCATTGATTTATAGTTTTATTCCATTGTAGTCAGAGAGGATGCTTGTATTGTTTCAGTTATTTTGAATGTTTTAAGACTTGTTTTGTGAGCTAACATATGGTCTAACCTTGAGAATGATCCATGTGCTATAGAAAAGAATGTGTATTCTCTAGTCATTGGATGAAATGTTCTATAAATATCTATTGGATTCATTTGGTCTGTAGTACAGAATAAGTCTAATATTTATTTGTTGGTATTCTGTCTGGAAGCTGTGTCCACCACTGAAAGTGATGTGTTAAGGTCTCTAGTTCTTGTTGTATTGGGGCCCATCTCTCTGTTTTGCTTTAATAATATTTTCTTTATAGGTCAGTGTGCTCCAGTGTTGGGTGCATATATATTTTAAATTATTATACTCTCTTGATGAATTAACCCCTTTATCATTATATGGTGACCTTCTTTGTCTTTTATTGTAGTTTGTCTTGACTTCTATTTTACCTCACATATAAATAGTGACTCCTGCTCTACTTTGGTTTCCATTAGCATGTAATATCTGTTTCCCATCCCTTTAGTTTAGTCTATGTGTGGCTTTGTGGGTGAAGTGTGTTTCTTGTAGGCAACAGATTAACAGGTTTTGTTTATTCATCCATTCAGCCACTCTGTGTGTTTTGATGGGAGTGTTTAGTTCATTTACATTCAATGTTATTGATAAGAACTTACTTCTGCCATTTTGTTATTTGTTTTCTAGTTGTTTTGGGGTCTTCTCTTCCTTCTTTCTTTCCTTTAACTTTAGTGAAGGTGATTTTCTCCAGTGATATGATTTAGTTTTCTGTTTTATTATTTTTTTGTGTATCTATTGTAAGATTTTTGGTTTGAGGTTATCATGAGACTTGCAAATACTATCTTATAATTCATTATTTTAACTTGATAACAACACTGTTTATATGAACAAACAGTTAAAACAAAAACTCTATGGCTTAACTTCATCTCCCTTTTTAAATTTATTGTTTTTATTTATACCTTATTGTGCTGTTTATGTCTTGGAAAGTTGTTGTAGTTTTTTTATTTTTATTTTTTATTGGTTTATTGTTCAGGCTTTCTATGTAGGGTAAGAGTCATTTACATACCACAGTTACAGTGTAGTAATATTCTGTGATTTTCTGTGTACTTGCTATTACCGGAGAGTTTTGTACCTTCAGGCGATAACTTACTGCTCATTAACATTCTTTTATTTCTGATTAATGTACTCCCCTTAACATTTCTTGTAGGTCAGGTCCAATGTTGATGAAATCCCTCAGCTTTTGTTTGTCTGGGAAAGTTTTTATTTCTCCTTCATGTTTGAAGGATATTTTTTGCCAGCTATATAATTCTGGGGTAAAAGTTTTATTCCTTCAGCACTTTATATCATGCCACTGTCTCCTGGCCTGTAAGGTTTATACTGAAAAGTCTGCTGCCAGATGTTTTGGAGCTCCATTGTATGTTGTTTCTTTTCTTTTGCTGCTTTTAGGATCCTTCCTTTATTCTTGACCTTTGGGAGTTTGATTATTAAAGGCCTTGAGGTAGTCTTCTTTGAGTGAAATCTGCTTGGTGTTCTACAGCTTCCTTGTACATGGATATTGATATATTTCTCGAGGTTTGGGAAGTTCTCTTATTCCTTGGAAAAAAAATTTCTACCCCGTCTTTTTCTGTAGCTCCTCTTTTAGTCCAATAACTATTAGATTTGCCCTTTTAGATTTGCCTCTAGAAGCTATTTTCTAGATCTGTAGTCATGCTTCATTGCTTTTTATTCTTTTTGTCTTTTGTCTCCACTGACTGTGCAATTTCAAATACCGTCTTCAAGCTCACTAATTCTTTCTTTTACTTGATCAATTTTACTTTTAAAAAACTGATGCATTCTTCAGTATGCCAATTGCATTTTTCATCTTCAGAATTTCTTCTTGATTCTTTTTAATCATTTTCATCTCCTTGTTAAATTCATCTGACAGAGTTCTGAATTCCTTTTGTATTATTCTGAGTTTTTTTTGAGTTTCCTCAACAAAGCTATTTCAATTCTCTGTCACATATCTCTGTTTCTCCATGATTGTTCCCTGGTTCCTTATTTAGTTCATTTGGTGAGGTTGTTTTCTGAGATGGTCTTGATACTTATAGATGTTCTTTGATGTCTGGGCATTGAAGAGTTATGTATCTATTGTAGTATTTACTATGTAAGCTTGTTTTTACCTGTCCTTCTTGGGAAGGCTTTCCAGATATTTGAGAGGACTTGGGTGTTGTGATCTATGCTATATCTGCTTTAGGGGGCACCCCAAGCTCAGTAATCCTGTGTTTTTTGCAGACTCACAGAGGTACTACCTTGATAGTAATGGGTAAGATACAGGAGAATTCTCTGGACTACTAAGCAGAGACTCTTGTTCTCTTCCTTTGCTTTCTCCAAAACAAACGGAGTCTCTCTGTTCTGAGCTACCTGAAGCTGGAGGTGGAGTGACACAAGCACCCCTGTGCCACTACCATATGATTGTGCTGGGTTAGACCTGAAAGCAGCACAGTACTGGGTCTCACGCAAGGCCTGCTGTAACCACTCCTTGGCTACTGTCTATGTTTACTCAAGGCTCTGGGGCTCTGCAATTAGCAAGTGGCAAAGCCAGTCAGGCCACTCTTCAGGTTGGCAAAATCACCCATGCCCCAGGTGGGTCTAAAGGTGCCATCTGAAGCCAGGGACTATATTCCAAAACTTTATAAATCTACCTGGTGTGCTGTTGTACTGTGGCTGAACTGGCACTCAAACCACAAGACACAGTCCTTCCCACTCTTCTCTCTCTTTCCCAAGGGCACAGGAGCCTTACCTTGTGGCCTGCACCACCACAAGCCCAGAAGGAGTACTGCCGGACTACAGCTGATGTTCCCTTATGGCTCAAAGGCTCTTCACTCAGCTTGTGGTAAATGCTAGCTGGCCTGGGACTTACTGTTCAGGGCAGTGGGTTCCCCTCTGGCCCAGGGAAGTTCAAGAAATGCTGTCCAAGAGCCAAGTCCTGGAATGGGGACCCCAAGAGCCCACTTGATGTTTTACTCCTCTAGGGCCAAGCAGGAGAGTACCTAAGGTGTAAGACAAAGTCCTCTTTACTTTTCCCTCTGCTTTTCTCAAGTGGAAGAAGTCTTACATCATAGCCACCATAGTTGGAAATATTCTGAGTCTCACCTGATGCCAACAAGCCTCAGAGTCTTACCCAAGGTCCTTGATGTAGTACCTGAGTATTGCTGCTGGTTTTCAGGGGCCCAAGGGATCTTCATATAGCCTGTGATGAATGCTTCCAGAACTGGATCCATCCCTTCAGAAGGCAGTAGGTTCCCTTCTGGCCCATAGTATGTCTAGAAATGTAATCTGAGAGCTAGGGCCTGGAAAGGGGGCCTCAGGACTCTGAGAGGGACCTTATCCTGCTGTGACTGAGCTGGTATCCAAGATGCAAAACAAAATCCTCTCCACTCTTCCCTTTCCTCTTTTCGAGCAGAAGGAAGGGATCTTTTTTGGAGCCATGAGCTGTGTAGCCTGGAGCACACAGAGGAGGGGTGATGCTGGTACTTTCTTAGTCCCATAGCTGGTGTCTCAGTATGTCATGTGCTCCCACAGTCTGTTGTCTCTGGGCCTAGTTGAACACTAAGACACACCTAAGAGTTTCACTTCTTATGGCCTAGCCTGCCTTTAAGTTTATTTAGCGCCCCAGAGCACTTTGGCCCTCATTGATGAGGCTTGTGGGAACTGAAGTTCCAATCACTGAAACTGGCAATTCCCCTGTGACTAGAGCTGATTTAAATGCTCCCTCTGTGAGCAAGCATCAGCTGAGTTTGGTCTGATTTCCCTTTCAGCTATAACAGGACAGCACTGTGTTCAATGCCCCACAATTGTTATGCGCTTCCTCTCTCATCACACAGAAATGCTTTCTGCACCATGCAGCTGCTGCTGGGGGATAGGGTAGGGGTGGCATTGGCTATTGAAGACTGTTTTTTTCTACCTTTTTAGTGCCTCTTTCAGTGATACAAAGTTAAAAACCAGTTTTGTTGAGTGCTCATCTAATTTTTGGTTCTTATGAAGGTATTTTTCTGTGTAGATAGTTGTTAAATTGGTGTCTTGGAGGGGGGATGATCAATGGAGCCTTTTATTCCACCATCTTACTCTACATCTTGGTATTTTGTTCTTGATTTGGTTCTCAGCTTGAATACTATTGCTGTATAGAAATGCTACTGATTTTTGTATGTTTCTTTCGTATCCTGAAACTTTACCGAAGTCTTTCATCAGGTGTAGGAGTCTTTTTGCAGAATCTTTAGGGTTTTCTAGTTTATATACCAGATTCTTTATTGCAGCAATACTTGTAATAGTAAAAACAAAAACCCTAAAACTCAGAACAACCCAAATATTTACTGACAAGAGAATAAAATAGACTGTGGTATATTCACAAAAGAGCTGTCATAAATCAGTGAGCTAAATCATGGCAGATACTGGGTGGCTATTCACCAAAGCTAGTTCCTCTTCTTCTTGGGCATGCACCTAAACTATATTTTCAAGCCTCCTTTGTATTTATGTGTGAGCATGTGTGTCAATTTGGATCCTATGAGAAGCCAACACAAAGATGGAATTAGAAGTACAACAATATTATTGAGGATGAACTCTGTGAGCAACAAAGGGAAGAGGGAGAAAAAGTAGGTGGAGAGACTTCAGACCGGGATGCTTGTATGACGCCTGTGAAAGGAGAAGATAACAAAGGAAGGGTGGGTAGGAAAAAATCAGACTGTAATAAAGCTCTGAGAAAGTTTTGTACTCTCACTGTTGGGTTCCAACACAAAGATTACCCACAGATGAATCCTACATTGGATATGCAGGCCCTAGTATACTTATTATTCTCAGCATCACCTAGAAACTGTCTGGGAAAAGCCTGGCCTCAGCTTGAATGTTGTAAGAGATCCTGAAGAAGGTGGAATTGGCTCACTGGACTCATTCTATCATCCTCTATGTTGGAGGGAGATCTGAGAAGCCCACCTCCATGGCTGTCACACCATGTGACTGAGCTTACACAAATGAAACAAGAGAAGAAATGATATGTGCCTCTTCCAGTACTGACCCATAGCAATGTTTTATATGGATCCTCCATATTTTTTCTCTCTCTGCAGCTTAGAGAAAGATAAATATGGCAATATTGGAAGCCATATGCTGAGGACAGCAGAGAGTATGATGAAGGTATTCTAAGTTTCTGACTCACTATTTGGATGAGAGCCTTCCACTATTAGATTTTATATGGGAAAAATGAACTTCTATTGAGTTGTAATATTGAGATTTGAGAATTTACCTATTATGACTGATAATTATACCCTAAATCATGCTTTTAGCAACTCATCAAATTACAGATGAATCTTAGAAACCTAATTTTGACAGAAAAAAAGCAGATCCCCAAATATAAAATGCAATTGTATAGACTTCAAAACAAGTAAATCTAAGAATATATTGCTTGAGTCATATGTTCAGATCTATGAAATGATTTTAAAAATTAATGATAATGGTTAATTCTCAGGGTAGGCAGAGAGTGAGATGGGGAAATGTGTATAGTAAGATTAATCGCAACTTAGATAATAATTCTTTCATCGTTTTCATTTCTCCTTTGCATGGACATGTTTGTTAAAGGCAGAGGCTTCTTGTTATATAGAGAATCACTGCCATGGTTTCTTCAGGACTATCAAGTGTGCCTATCAAAAATCTCTTATTTTGGGGGAGAACAATTGACATTTTGAAACAAAAATGTTTCTGTAGGCTAGGCACGCTGGCTTACACCTGTAATCCCAGCACTTTGGGAGGTCGAGGCAGGTGGATCACCTGAGGTCAGGAGTTTGAGACCAGCCTGAACAACATGGCTCAGGATAATTAACATATCCATCATTTCAATTATCCTGATCTGATAACCCCATCTCTACTAAAAATACAAATAATGAGCTGGGTGTGTTGGTGGGTGCCTGTAATCCCAGCTACTTGGGAGGCTAAGGCGGGAGAATCGATTGAACCCACGAGGTGGAGTCTGCAGTTAGCTGAGATGGCGCCATTGCACTCCAGCCAGGACAACAAGAGTGAAACTGACTCAAAAAAAAAAAAAATTCTCTAAAACATATCAAGAAATCACCAAACTTGAGACATAAACTGAAAATTTAAAACACTGTTGGTATGCTCAAATATCAGATACAGATTATCAAATTAAATTTGAAAGTGAATTCAGTTAGGAATTGTTTGGCTGCAAGTACACATACTCAAAATAGTGGCTTGAACATACAAGGATTTATTCTCTCACGTTAAAGAAGTCTGAAATTTGAAAGTCCAAAACTGGTAGGGATGTCAACAGTGTCTTTAAGGAACCAGAATATCTTTGTCTGCTCCAACATACTAGTACACTGCTTCCATCCTTAAAAATCAAGATGGTTGTTGGATCTCTACTATCTAACTTGCATTTCAGGTAGCTGGAAGGAAAAAAAGCAACCTGGCAGCATCAGTTTTCTTTAAGTAGCCTCCTCAAAATTTCCACTGAACATTTATGCTTTCATTTCAGCAAGGGGGCTGAGAATAGTAGCTATTCTGCATGGTCATGTGTCCAGCTGAAAATCAGGGTTCTGCTAGAAAAAAAAAAAAAAAAAAAAAAAAAGGAGAAGCAACCAAAAATCTCTGCCATTAAGTGGAAATAATTAAAATGTTCCCAGAAATAAAAAGCACCTTGAGCAAAATTGACCACATACCAATCTCATGAGCCAGCCCTCTACTACTATATAAATACCTTAGAGAAATTCTTGCAAATACACCTTAGAAAGTGTTTATGAGAATGACTATAACAGCAAAGCTCATAATATAAAAAAACTAGAAACAATGAAGTGTGATTAATAGTAGAATGGATGAATAAATTGCTATAGTGAAGTGGAAATCAACCACATATTTCAATATACCACTGTAGGATTACTGCAGTTCACAGTAATATATTACATAATTTCAAATAGCTAGAAGGAGCAACATTCCCAACCTAAAGAAATGATAAATGTTTGAGATGATGGATATGTTAATTACCCTGATCTGATAAGTATACAAGATATGTATCAAAACATTGCTGTGTACCCCATGAATACATACAATTATTATTCGTCAATTAAAAAATGAAAATATGCCTATTTAAAAAGTTCAAAATATATCTAATTACCATGACAGAGGCATGTCCCAGTGCAATAAAGTGTTAGTTCCATTGATATAAAGTTCAAAAATTGGCTAAACTAAGTCATGTTTAAGTATATATACATAGGTGGAGATATATATGTAAGTGATTAACACAAAAGTCTGTGTTATGAGCTGAGTTGTGTCCTGTAAAATTTATGTCAAAGCCCTAACCCCCAGTACCTTACAATATGGCTGTATTTGGAGATAGGGCCTTTAAAGAGATAATTAAGTAAAAATGGGCTCATTAGGGTGGACCCTCCCTCATCCAAAATGACTCGTGTCCTTATAAGAAGAGATTAAGACACAATATCCGCAGGGGGAAGACCATGTGAAGACACACAGACATGCCCACGTGAACACACAACAAAAAGACAGCTATCTGTAAGCCAGAAAGAAAAGCTTCTGAAGAATCAAAACCTACTGGCATACCTTGATCTATCTCAGATTTTTAGCTTCTAGAACTGTGACAGAATGAATTTCCAATGTTTAAGCCACTCAATCTGTGGTATTTTTATTATGGCAGCCTGAGTAAACTAATAAAGTCAGGATTATGGATTTGTCAGGCGGTAAGTGCAGAGGGACGCAATCATGAAAGGCCATAGATTTTCTAAGGCCATGATTTTTAAATATTTTTTATGTGTATTATGGGTATGTAGAAGTTTTAGAATTTTTATTATTTTAACTTCAAATATATTTCATCTTGTGTATATGGTATTTTTTACTATTTAAATATGGAGAAAAAGGGAAGAAAAAGATATGAAGATAGGCATTTAAGTAAATAAAAACAATCATAACTAGAGGACTTAGAATAAAAACCTGTATTATATAATTAGGACAAAGATATAGTTTAGATTCAGAACCACAGCTTTAAAACTAAACTGAAGAGCTCCAATTCCACTAAAACTTGTAATATATTTTATTCAAGGAAAAAGTCGAGTGTTTAAAGTGTTAATTTAATTTCTTAGTGTGAATACTAATTATCCTTCCTTAGCAGTATATTATACCTACTGCTACCATCTCTTTGAAGAATTATCATAGAAAGATAAATTTAAAAGAGTCTTTAGAGATTATCTACATATGTGTATAGTACAGGAAGGCTAACCCAAAAACAAACTATTGTTTTCATCAAACTAGTTCAAGACCTCATTACTGTGATTATTGTCCTAGATAACATAACCTAATACAAAGTAGGCTAAAACAGCAATCAGAAGGATGTGTTCTGATTCTTATTTTACTTAAACTCTCTGAGACATAATTCCTTCATCTGTACACATAGGTCACAGTAGGCCTGTTTGCCTGCCTGATGGTTCAATGTGAACATAATAATAAGTTAGAGGTGGAGGGCAAGTTAAGCATTACATAATTCAACTTATTTCTTTTAAAGATAAGTTTTATTTTGTTTGTAATTGACACATAATTGTACAAATGTATAGGGTACAGTGTGATTTGTTTGTTTTGAGACAATGTCTTGCTTTGTCACCCAGGCTGAAGTGCTGTGGCACAATCATAGCTCACTGCTGCCTCAAACTCCTGCGCTCAAGCATTCCTCCTGCCTCAGCCTCCCAAGTAGCTAGGACTACAAGTGTACAATAACACACCCAGATAATTTTTCTTTTCTAGAGATGGGTTTTGCTATGTTGCCCAGGCTGTTCTTGAACTCATGGCCTCCAGCAATGCTCCTGCCTCAGCCTCCCAAAGTACTGGGATTACAGGTGTGAGCCATCACACTGGGCACTCTGTGATGTTTTGCAACATATGTACATTGTGTAATGATTAAATCAGGGTTACTAGTGTATCCATCACCTCAAACATTTGTCATTTCTTTGTGATGATAACATTTAAAAACCTCTCTTCTAGCTATTTTGAAGTATACATTATTATTGGCTATAATCACTCTCCTGTGCAATGGAACACTAGAACTTATTCCTCATATCTGACTACTGCTGTGCATATCAACCAATCTCTCCTCATTCTTCCTCTCCCCCCTACTCTACCCAGCCTCTGGTAAGCAGTATTTTACTCTCTACTTCTATGAGATCAACATTTTTAGATTACACTTATGAGTGAGATCATGCGATATTTGTCCTACTATGCTTAGTTTATTTCACTTAACATAATGTCCTCTACATTCATCCATGCTGTTGCAAATAACAGGATTTTGTCTTTTTTTTGGCCCAATAGTATTCCATTGTGAATATATACCAGCCTTTTTTATCCATTCATTTATTGATAGACACTTAGTGGGATTGTTGGATCATATGGTAGATCTATTTTTAATTGGGGGGAACTTCCATATTGTTTTTCATAATGGCTGTACTAATTTACATTCCCATCAATGGTGTATCACTTCTCCTTTCTCCACATCCTTGCTGGCATTTGTTTTTTTTTTTTTTTTCATAATAGCCATTCTAACAGATGTGAAGTGATATCTCATTGTGATTTTGATTTGAATTTCCCTGATGATTAGTAATGTTGAGTGTTTTTTTATATACCTCTTGACAATTTGTATGTCTTCTTTAATAAATGTTTACTTAGATCTTTTGCCCATTTTTAAATAAGACCATTTGTTTTTTTTGCTATTGAGTTGATTTCCTTACATATTCTGGATATTAACCCCTTGTTAGATGCATAGTATATAAATATTTTCTCCCATTATTGTAGGTTGTCTCTTCACTCTGTTGACTATTTACTGTGCTGGGCAGAAACTTTCATGTTTGATGTAATAATATTTGTCTGTTTTTGCTTTTAGTGCCTATGACTTTGAGGTGTTACTTAAAAACATCCTTGCCCAGACCAATGTTGTGAAGCTTTTCCCCTATGTTTTCTAGTAATTTTATAGTTTGGGGTGTTACATTAAAGTTTTTAATTTATTTAGTTTTCCCAGCATCACTTATTGAAGGGACTGTATTTTCTCCAATGTGTGGTCTTAGCAAGACATTTTTCACAGAAATAGAAAAACAATCCTAAAATTTGTATGGAACATTGAATAGCCAAAGGAATCTTGAACAAAAAGAACAAAGTTGGAGGTATCACACTACCTGACTTTAAAACATACTACAAAGCAATAGTAACTAAAACAGCATGGTGCTGGCTTAAAAACAGATGCATAGACCAATGGAACAGAAATGATAACTTAGATATAAATTCATTTATTTACAGCCAACATATTTCTTTTAAACCTGATGAAAGTGAAATTTAGAGAGTGACCAAGATAATCATTGGGATATTGCTTGAGTTCAAGTTCAAGTTCTAGAGTTCAAGTTCCTTGAGCTAATCTCCCCAAAATTAGAAGAATAAAAAAAAGGAAAGTTATTGTGATAAAGAAAAAAAATGAGCAGAGTCCAGGAATTTTATAAGCAGAATACTAGGGGTTATGGAAAGATAGTAGAGAGAAAATGGAAGGGAGGAAATCATAAATAAAATATTTTTATTTATTTACCAAAATTTGCCAAAATAGAAGGAAAATTTACCAAAAATAGAAGGAAATGAGTTTTCACATTTAAAGAACCCACAAAGTGCCCAGCAAAATAGGTGAAAATAGGCCTATGTATGGATTCCAGAAATGAGGGGAAAATCATATGGCACTGAAGAACCATGAGTCAACATGGTTTCAGGTGTTTCGTTAGCAAGACTTAAAGCTAGAATAAAATTAACTAACATTTTCGAAGTAGTAAAGGAGAAAGATTTCCAACCTGGAATCCCATACTCATACAAACTATCAATGAAATTTGAAGGTAGAATAAAGACAAAAATGAAGGTAAGCTATAAAGAAAAGCTAATTAATAATAGTGGTTATCTCTAATGATGGGAAGGGAAATGCAGTTAACCTAGGAAGAACAAAGATGGAACTTCTTCAGTTGCAGTAATGGTGTATTTCTTTAGTTGAGTGGTGAGTGCATGTCTCTTCATTTTATTCTTTAATAAAGAATAAACAAACACCAAAAGGTCAAATGGAAAAATGATTATCAGTGAAGGGTTTGCATGGCATGAGGCTGAAATAGGAATGAGATTTCTCATGAATACATTTTTATATGACCCTAAACCAAGTTAATATATTGTCAATTTTTTTAAATATAAAAATTAGAAAAAGAAGGTACTCTAAGGATTAGGAGAAGATGTGAACAACTAATTCAAGCTCCATTGTCATAAAAACATAAAATATCTAAAATTAAGAATTTAAATACGCATTTCACAGAAAGAGAACTCTGAAAGATCAATTAACATATGAAAAAATAACCACCCTCACATGTAATCAGGGAAATACTAATTTAAATAATAAGATATGGTTTTATATCCATCATTAGTTTGACATTACCTAGCTTGGACTAGGATGCAGAAAAATGAAGACTCTCATATGCTGGTGGCAGAATGCAAATTGATACAATTTTTCAATAACTAGAAAACTGACAATATGCGTAGCCTTTACCTAAACATTCTTTTGGGATTATATCTTAGAGAAACTCACATGTTAGCACAAGGAGACATATAAAAAATATTTATGTCAGGATTTATTTTTATAGTGAAAAGTTGAAAACAACATAAATTTTCATCAACTAAGGAAGTAATGAATAATTTATAGTATATTTATACCATTGAATATAATACATCAATACATTCAGTGAACTTGGGCTAATCCATATGCATCAACCTGAAAAACGTATAAAATTACTAGACAGAAAAAAGCAGTTTGCAAAAGGGTATGTGCAGTCATTAATAAGCAATGTAAAATTATCTAGACATATTAATTTTTTAAAATGTTGTATTTTACATTCAGTGGGTAAATATGCAGGTTTGTTACATGGGTATATTGTGTAATGATGGAGATTGGGCTTCTAGTGTACTCCTTACCCAAGCAGTGAACATTGTACCCAATAGGTAATTTTTTAACTCTCACCCTTATCCCAACATTTCTAATTTTGGAGTCCCCTGTGTCTATTATTTCCATCTTTATGTCCACGTGTACCCATTGTTTAGTTCCCACTTATGAGTGAGAACATGTGATATTTGATAATCTGTTTCTGAGTTATATCAATTAGGATAATGGTCTCCAGTTCCACCCATGTTACTACAAAGAACATAATTTCATTCTTTTCTATGGCTGCTTAATATTTCATGGTGTATATATTCCCACTTTTGTTTTTATCCAATTCACTGTTGATGGACACTTGGGTTTATTCCATGACTTTTCTACTGTGAATAGTGCTATGATAAAGATATGAGTACAGGCTGGATGTGGTGGTTTACGCCTGTAATCCCAGCACTTTGTGAGGCTGAGGCAGGTGGATCACTTGAGGTCAGGAGTTCGAGACCAGCCTGGCCAACATGGTGAAACCTCATCTCTACTAAAATTACAAAAACTTAGCCAAGCATGGTGGCACACGCTTGTAATCCCAGCTACTCAAGAGGCTGAGGCAGGAGAATTGCTTGAACCCAGGAGGCGGAGGTTGTAGTTAGCCAGGATCACAACACTGCACTCCAGCCTGGATGATAGAGCAAGACTCTGTCTCCAAAAAAAAAAAGAACAAAAAAACAAAAAACAAAAAAGATGTGAGTGCAGATATCTTTTTGAAAAAAAATTTATTTTCCTTTCAGTGTATACCCAGTAGTGGGATTGCTGGGTTGAATGGTAGTTCTCTTTTATGTTCTCTGAGGAAACTACATACTGTTTTTCATAAACGTTGAACTTATTTACTTTCCCACAAACAGTGTATAAGCTTTTCCCTTTCTCCACTTCCCTGCCAACATCT